>LPNX010324675.1:6704-27073 GCA_001517045.1 Pseudotsuga menziesii | reverse complement strand
TATATATATATATATATATATTATTGACAAAGAATTTTTTTGGGCCTTCACCCAATATTGAGAGACTCGACTTAATCAATATAAGATTACTTGCCTTCGTGAGCCATTGGCCACCCCACGAGGCAATCTTTGCTTTTATCTTGCTAATGATTTCCAGCCATAGAGAAGGATTATTTTGTCCCAGGGTTAATGGAAGACCTAGATATTTAACCTTGTCCCATGTAGCATATCCATCAAAACCTAAAATTTGAGATATGTTTGCAACTGTTAAGTGATCTACGTTCCATCCATACACGACGATCTTTCGGTTGTTAATAAGATCCCCTGAAATAATACAAAAATGTTGCATAATTTCTGTAAAAAATCTTGCCATCCTTAGCGAAGCCCCTCCCATAAGCAACGTATCATCCATACACAGAGCATGGTTGATATCTTCTACTCCATTTGCTGATTTGATGCCCAGAATAATCCCATCATTTTTTCCTGTAGTTAACTTTCTACTCAAAGTATCATCCATTAAAATATACAAAAACGACGAGAGTGGACAACCCTGTCGAAGACCCTTGGTTGCTTGAAAGAAGTTTGTTGGTCTGCCATTTACTAGTGGTGCTATCCAAGGTTTATCCGTACAAGATTTTATCAAATTTAGAAATGCAGAGCTAAATCCAAATGGACGAAGAACTTTGTAAAGAAAGGATAGCTTTACCCTGTCAAAAGCATTTTCCATATCGAGTTTAATTAGCATGCCCTTCTCCTTTCTTTGAAATCTGGAATGCATGGATTCCTGAACTTGAATCACATTGTCCAGAATATGTCTTCCTTTTACAAACCCACCTTGAAGAGGTGAGATCAACTTCCCAAGTAGAGCTTTGAGACTGTTAGCTAAGAGTTTAGAGAATATTTTAAAAAATGCATTACAAAGTGAAATAGTTTTGAATCGATCAAAAGTAGTTGGATTAACTTCTTTAGGAATTAATGCAAGGAAGGTGGAATTGGTGCATCCACCAAATTTGGATTTTAATTGAAATGCTTTGATCATCCTGAGTAAATATTTTCTGATTACTGTCCAACAAATTCTATAAAAATGAAAAGAGAATCCGTTAGGGCCCGGGGCTTTATCCGGTTCCATAAACCATATAACATCAATGATCTCTTCCTCCGGAAAAGGCTTCATTAACTCAACATTTTCCTCCTCGCTCACCAAACAAGGATTGTTAGAAAAAAATTCAGAGGTTAAATCTGAATCAATAGAGCCATCCTCTCTATACAGGCTCTGAAATTGTGCTTCAACCGCTTGTTTAATTTGAAAAATGCCTTTAAAAGTTTCACTAGCCAAAGAGGATATTTCTGATATATGATTTTGGGAAAGTCTAGCTCTATACTGTTTGTGGAAAAAAGAGGTATTTCGGTCTCCCGATTTCAACCAAGTACTACATGACTTCAATCTCCAATATTCTTCTTCCTATCTAAATGCTCGAAAGGAGTTAAACTGTGCTTTTTGCTCTTTTTCATCACGGCAGAGGTTATTTCTATTTCTTCCATTTCCAATTGAATTTCCTCCAATTTTTCCAGAGCCTCTTTTCTATCGCTGTTTGGATTTTTAATAGAATGCTTTACCCATTCCTTTAACAATGATTTGGTATTTTTTAGTTTTCTCTCCCACACATAGTTCAACGATCCATTGACTGGGATACTCCACACCTTGGATATTATGCTCAAAAAACCATCTTGGCCTATCCACATAGGACTGAATCGAAAGGGTATGGGGTCGAGATATTCTTCATTATCTAGCTGCAACATAATTGCTTTATGATCTAAAGTAAGATTGGGTAAGATACTGGAGGAAATAATCTTTTTTTCCATAAAAAAAGAGCTATGAACCAAAAATAGGTCCAACCTAGTAGATATATGTGTTGCTCCTATTCGATTATTAGTCTAGGTGTATCTGCCTTTTTTTGGTTTAAAATCTATCAGTTCCCATAATAAAATGAGATTCTCCACTGTTTTGTGCATGGGATCTCTCCTGCAGAGTCCTCCTTTTTTCTCTTTTGGATATAATGTGATGTTTAAATCACTAGCCACAATAATAATGGAAAGCGTATTAGCAGCAAGAAAGTATGACAGAGAATTCCAGCATTCTCTTTTCTCTTGGAAATTTACAAGTATGTAGAGATTAAAAATAGCCAGGGATATCTTACTTGGAATGTGTCGGAGTTCAGTAAAGATCAAGTGCTGCGTTTCAAGAGAGTTTTCCAAAGAGAAAAGATCCTCTGCCCACAGGGTTGCAAGTCCACCAAAAGAACCTCGAGCACTCACAGCCTTCCCTGCATTCCTTTTCCAATTCTTTTTACTTAAGGAAAGAAGGCTATCCTCATCTATTTTTGTCTCTTGAAGCCAAAGAACATCAGGAGAAGCCATTCTTAAGAGGTATTTAACAGCTTCAGCTTTCGAATAATTTCGCAGCCCTCTACAATTCCAAGAGACAATATTCATTATTTATTATTGACAGAAGGAAGAGGGCCTCCTTTTGAAGGTCTAACCCAAGTATTCCTGCCAATTGACATATCGATTGTAGCTTTACTTCCTTGCATCTTCAAACGTTTGGCTTCTTCCTCCCGAACCTTCTTAAGAGATTTACGCCCTTTTTTTGAAGACCTCTCAAGGGATTCTTCTTCAGATGAACCGGAATTATCCATAGGTTTCTTTTTTTTTCCATTTCTACATATGTGGGAGAGTATCCATCAGCAAGAGAACCGAGATTCGACTCAATTGATTCTTTTTTTTCTTCTCTTATCTAATCCTTAGATTCTGGAACTTCTCCCTGTTCAAGCACTGAAGGAACTTGTTCTTCTGGATTGCTCAACACATCAAAATTGTTTTGTGTTGTTATTTCTTTCATAGCTACTCCAATTTCATTTTGTTTTTGTCCGATGGGATTACTACTCAGCCCCATTTCTCCTCTTTTTCCATTTGATTTATTTCCTTGCTTTGTTGTACTTGTTTTTTGAACTTATGTCCATTGTTCTCCTTTCTCTTTGGCAACTTCTTCCTCAGCTTTCTTCTTACATGATCTGGCAAAATGTCCATAGCCATGACAATGTCTGCACTTAAAAGACAAGTGCTCATAATCAATCTCCTGCACATGTGACCAATCTGCTACTGTCAAATTAATCGCTTCGGGAAGCTCTACCTCCAAATCCACTTCAACATATATTCTGGCACAAGTATATTGTTCTCTTCTTTCAGCCATATCAATATACTTCCCCAATGTGTTTCCTATAGCTTCTAGAGACTCTGAATTCCAACAATGAAAAGGAAGATGCAGCCCATAAGAGACATCTTGATTCAAATCAAAGTCTAGAGTCCACTTGTTCAAATAAAGTCCTTGAGGGCCCATGAAATATGGCCCATTTCTAAAAATTCAATCTCTGTCTTCTGAATTTTCAAAAAGAAATACATAATATCCTTTACCTATCAGATTGCTGCGTATTCCTTCTAGCTTATGGTTTTCTAAATGATAAATGATCTCAATCTCTTTTGAAATAATGATCATGAAAATAAATACTGTAAAATTCAATCATTAAGTTGAGAATGTTCAATATTTATGTATATTTATCTTAAATATGTATTCATACATGTTCTTTGTAATGAAAATTCTTCTTCCAATCCGTAATAAGAGGACTTCCTTTACTTGCTTCGAATAACATTCATTGCATCGATGTAATAATTTCAAACTTTGTAATACAAACATGGCTATTTAACATGTATGTTTGAGCAAACATTGCAGATTGAAATTCACTCATGATTCATCTAAGCACCCAAAGTCCTTCAAAGAGAGACCTAAATCTTTGTTACTTGATATAGATGGGAGTGTGAAAAGCATAATGGCATTCTTCAAGAATCTAAGCTACAAAGTAAAGCAAGATATTGTGGATAAATACGAACTTCCAAGCAATGATAGGTGGCAATGGAGATGAAAAAATCGAATGCAACCATAAACACAATTGGACATGGTGGATTTGTAGTTTTATGGGGGTTATATTTTTAAAATTAAACATTAAATACAATATTTTAAGTAATATTATAAAAAATAATATATTGTGTGTATTTGAAAACAAAAGAAAACCAGAGAAGGGCAAATGGTAATTCTAGTTTAATATCAATTTACAATTTATTGAACTAAATATATCACAATTACTTAAGGTTAAACTTACTATTATAATCATTATACTATGGATGACATTAATTATAGCTTTGTGTATAGAAAATAGCTTCACAATAATGTTTTGAGATAAGTTTAAAAGTATCACATTATGTAAAATTGAAAACTAATAAATTTTTTCATAGGTATTAACATTTATAAGTTTACATTTCTAATATATTTTTATGGATTTTAGAAAGTTTTTTATTGTTTTAATTTGACATAAAAAAAAAATCTCTAATAAACAAACACATATTTTTTATAGTTATTTAAGTATTTAGTAATAACGCACAAAGTATTTAAAGTAATAATAATAATAATAATCTATTTTTAAGGTTACCGCTAAGTGAGACACCAATTTGGTGTATGAGACCCCCTTGTTTGTGGGACAATGGACCCCCTCTGTGCAGTGATTTAACTGCTAAAGTCTATAAAAGTGTACATACACTACCCCCTCTAGATTTGAACCTGTGACCTCCTAAAAAAAACACATACTCTTAACCATTAAACCCAGAAGAGTAAAATAAGATCTATTTATATTATTATTTTCAAGTCTATACTGTCAAAATTGTCTTAAGTGCAATAATAATAGCTTTTTGTAAAAAACTACTTTTTAACTTAAACTTTGTCTTTTTAATTATTCTAACTTAAACTTTAATCTTTTTAGTCATTTTAGTAGGTTTTTTTTTTTTTGAAATTTAAGTCAACTAATTTTTTTTCGAATGTTTTGAATGGATTTTATTAATGGAATACGCGTGTGACAATTAAAAAAGAATAAATTAACTTAGAATGTTTTACATACTATTAAATTGTCTTGAGTGTGTATAAAATTGCTCACCGAATTTATTAAATTATTTTAAAATTGTAAAAAAAACATTTTATAATTTTATTTAATTATATTAATTTAATTAAATTAAATATATCTAATTATTTAATATTATTTATTTTTAAGTAATGATTTTTAAATTACATTATTAATTCAATAAAATATATTTAATTTTCAAGTGTTTTTTTATTGGCTCAATAATCTTATAGACTTTTTTCCTTAAAAAATATCATAGTTTTATTAAATTAAAACTATATTGTTCATTGATCGCTAGGTCATTACATCTCGTATAGTAGTTTTACAACTCAGAGTATGGGTTCAATGCAACTTCAGCTAGAAGATGACTGTTTAGCCATATAAACAAAGATAACTATATAATAGTCCAGAATATCTATCAACTCAACATAGACAATAAACATAAATGAGAAGACTATGTACAAAAATGACCCAAGGGGGTCATTTGTCCATCATTCAGCTCCCATTTTTCATAGAATCCAGCCGGAAGGAGCAAGCCTTTCTTGGATAAGCCATCTGCCTCAGCATTAGCTTCTCAGAAGATATGTTGGAAAGATAGAAAAGAGAAGTGGGTCCTCACTCTGTCAATGTCCTCAAAGAATGGAAGGTGAAAGATGTCCACTGGGGGCTTGTGTTCTTTGAGACAATCCACAACCAGCAAGGAGTCACCAATAACCTATAGTTTGTCCACTCCAAGGTCAAGTGAGAGCCCTAAGAGAATATTGACAACAGCGAATTCGGCCTGGTTATTGGAGGCATCCCCCAAACCATCTGCAAAATGAATGGACCTAGTGGGGCAGAGGTAGATAATTCCCCAAGTTCCACCCTTTTGTGGCCTGCCTTGAGAGGCACCATCAGCAAAGGCCCATGAAAAGGTATCATCCACATTGGCCGCGGAGATGATACGAGGAGGTTTAAGGGGGATTTGCATCGGGAAAAATTTGAAGATACCAAAACTGTGTCCAACATATATTTGGGTCGGTATGAAGATTCCATCAAATAAATTCTTATTCCGAGCTAACCAAATACCCCAAGCTACAAAAACCAGAAGAGAAACAAGAGTTGAGAAGTAGGGACCGCTAATCCAATCCTTCCAAGCCAGTTTGATGTCCAAAGAATTCCAAAAATATGGAATGCCTACAAGATGTGTAAGAGTTTTCCACACCTCCTGCGCATAAGGGCAAGATATGAAGAGATGATCGATGGATTTTGATTCTTGTTTCATAAATTACATCTGTTGGGCCCTACTAAAAACCTGTGAGTCAAAGTTTCCCAGACCGAGATCTTACCATCTAGTACAAGCCTGAAAAAAAGTTTGATTTTGAGTGGGCAAGAAAGCAGCCAGATGCTTTGGCACCACCAGACTTCTAGTTGGGGGGTTCCTCTAGTTCTCTAAGAGCAAGATAACCCAATTTGGGAAAGTATGTCCCACCCTTGGAATTTTTGGTCCATAAGAGGAGATTTGGTTTATCAGACAGTCAAACCATACTGTTTTGCAAATTTTGTATATATTGATCCCATATGACCGCATCACCAGGAGAGAAGTTGAGATTTGCAGCTGAAAACCATTGTTGATGGCATAAGGGCGGAACATTTTGGATGTGAATCTGGTGCAGATGAGTGAAGCCGCGGTCAGCAAGGTGTAGAATCATGTCATCAGAAAACCCGGTAAAATCCTTGCCTCCCACCCAAGGGTCTTTCCCAATTCTTACGGCATGTCCAATGCCTATCTTCAAAGCAATCCATCCTCCAATGATATCAAAAGAGTTTACAGTCACCTTCCAGAAAATAGAGGCATGATGAATGGTCTTATCGGGTGCCCGGATCCATTCGATGATAGTTAGAGGAGTTATATATTTATGGAGAGTGACGCGATTCCATAAGCCTGCACTGTTGATGATGTTCCAGGCGCACTTGGCAGCTAACGCTTTGCGAAGGAGGGAAGATCCTTTAGTCCCCAGCCGCCCTTGACTTTGGGACGCACGATGGATTTCTACGAGGTCCAAGAGAAGACGTGTAGCTTATCCTTGCCTGCCCATAATTTTTTTTTGCATAGGATTCTTATTCTCCAAAGAATGTTGGTAGGAACCGTGGACAAGGTGAACTCGTATACAAGTATGGACTTGATGATTGAATTGATGAGGATCAACCTGCCTCCACGAGAGATCCACCTGTTACACGACAACTTCAGACGGTTTTCAACCCGCGCAAGCAGCCATACCCAATCTTTCTTGGAGTAATTGTTGGGCTTGATGAAGTGTCCGAGATAAGCAGTGTTTGTCATCACATTTATAGGAATGAAATTGAAATTGTGAGCGTGCCATTGCTCTTCCCCATGATCTAGGTTCAAGAAATACATTATAGATTTATGGTTATTGTAGCGCATTCCTGTTGCTTGACAAAAGATCCTGATAGATGATTTCAGAATAATCCCATCCCTGCAAGAGCCATCATAGAAAAACAATAAGTCGTCAACAAAGAATAGGTGGGATACATAGATATTACCATCAAACCTGTGGCCTTTGTATATCCTAGAAGAAGCAACATTTGTCATCAAGCGACTAAACCCATCCATCATTAGGATAAAAAAATAATGGAGCTAGGGGGAAACCTGGTCTGAGGCCACGTCCAGGTGTGAAGAAATTGGTTGTTGAGTAGTTGATGAGCAACACAAAGGAAACAGATTGTGTTGTAGAAAGAATCCAATTGACTAGATTGAGGGATGGATAAGAATTAGTCCAATCAACATCCAATTAACACGGTCATATACTTTGGATAAATCGACTTTGAAAAGAGCCAAAGGCTTGTTCCAAGTCTTGGTTGTGTGCAGGACCTCTTGTGCGATGGCAATTGGCTCATGTATATGTTTGCACTTGAGGAATGTGAATTGCTTCAGGCAGATGAATCCTGAAAGAAAACATTTAACTCTATTGACAATTGTCTTTGCAATCACCTTGTAAATCGCATTACACAGAGAGATTGGGTGGTAATCGTCAAGACTTGAGGCTCTATCCTTCTTGGGGATAAGGGTGATGAAAGTGTTGTTGAATATACCATGAATCCTGCCCTGTACCCTATATTCTTCCACAACTGTGAGAAGATCATCCTTAATGATGTCCATAAAGCCTTTATAGAATTCAATTGGGAAGCCATTGGGCCCCGGGAATTTGTCAGCTTTCATGGAGAAGATCGTTTCCCTGAGCTCCTCCAAGTTGACATGGTCAGCCAAATATTCATTCTGCTCCTTTGTGACAGCTTTGGGGAAGAAAGCCACGAGATCCATCATGTTCCTGATGGACGAACCGGTGTCTTTTTTATATAAATCTGCAAAATGTTTTAGACAAACCTCGGCCAAATCTTCAATTCCAGAGGCCATTAAGCCATCACCCTTATCAAATTGCCAGATAGTATTGATATGTATTCTATGCCAGAATAAATTATGGAAATACTTAGTATTTCCATTACCTAAAAGTAACAAGGCCGCTCTACTCTTTAGTCTGATAGTCTGCTCTTTTTCATCTAGAATCGTCTTCTTTGTGGATTCTAGATCCATGAAAAATTCTTTTTATGCTAGACAGACATATCCTTGGGGATTTGCAGATGTAAGGAGGGATAAATCCTTTTCAATTTGGAGAATATTGACCTCCATGGAGAGTCGATGAAGTTTAACCCAGTCACAGGAGGCCTTCTTGACCTTTGAAAGGTTGTTGACAAATTGCTCTTTTGCCGAAGATGTGCTGCCCCGATTGAGAGGAGTCCATGGAATGAAAGCCAAATTTAATTATTAAGCTAGTTTAATTAATGTAAATAAATTAAGAGGTGACTTGAAAAGTCACCTCTCTTCCCAAATTATGGTATAAATTACCGGGGCACCTATTATGTAATTTATCTCTACATTTATTAAATATACATTACATTACTTTTTCTCTTACGTTCTCTGTCCATTCTTTCATTCTTACTCTTTCATTGGTATCAGAGCCTCTTGTCTCTTGGCACCCAACCACTTCCCTCCAATCTAATTTTGTTGCCCCCCTCACTCCATTGTTGCTCCTTCTCCCACTACTTTCCTACCACCTGCGCCCCCTTCACCATCACTGCTCCTTCTCCCCCTTCCTCCAGCCTCGCGTCGCTGCTCCATTCCCCTTCCCTACCTTCTCCCTACTCCATTCGGCCACCTCCCGCTCCGTGCACCAGCCCCATTCTCCACCTTCCGCCTCTCCATCTGCCCACACCCTCCATCACCTCTGTGCCCTCCAACCTCCACGTACTTGCCCCATCCCCGCGCACCTGCCCCATCCTCCACCTTCGCTCACCATCCTGCCTCCATCTGTCGCCTCCATCAACTCCGCTCACCATCCTGCCTCCATCCGCCGCCTCCATCACCTCCGCTCACCATCCTGCCTCCATCCGCTGCCTCCGCGCCTTTCGTCCATCAGCCGCCGCTATCACCTCCATCACCCTCCATGCTGCTCTCCCTCCATGCCACTCTCCCTCCTGCCTCCTCCCTCACCCTCCATGCTGCTCTCCCTCCACCACGCTCTCCCTCCCACCTCCTCCATCATCCTCCACACCACCTGCTCCACCCCCACCTCCGCTCCATCCTTCCCTGACCAGTGCCATTGCTCTCCTTCGGCTGCTCATCCACGTTAAATTTTTTAAATAAAATTTTTAATATTAATAATATTTATTACTATTATTATTAATATTATTATTATTATTTAATTTAAAAAAACTACATTATAATAATAATTATTATTATCATTATAAAAAAAAGAATCGTGGTGAGCTGCCATCGTACATTGAACAAAAATAAATCCACATTTAGCATCGAGAAAATTCCAGCAATCACCAGATCAATGGACACTCGGTTCAATCAAATCAATGAGAAAATTAACAAGAACTACGAGGAACTCCATGCAAAAATCAAACAAACGAGTGACAATTTGACATCAAATTGGACACAATTTACGTCACAAATTGAGAATAGTTTCCTCACTCTACAGGAAGACCAAAAGAAATGTCAGGCAGTTTTAACCACCATCTTAGACATATTACAAATCTCGAATGACTTGCAACCAAACTCTCCAAGAACTCTGGAGCATCTAGATCCTCTATTCAACATGTCGTCCTCTAATGCATATACACAAGGATGCCAAATACGGGTGAAAGTCGAGTTACCCAAATACGACGGGGACGAATGACAATGCATAGCATAGATTAATAAAGCCGAGGAATACCTAGACATCCACAACATCCATTATGACGACGAGAAAATTAAATACGCCTCCATGCATCTAGAAGGCAACGCTTACAAGTGGTACTTATGGTTGAAGAATACTACAAGAATATGTTCTTACAACTGGGTTAGCTTCAGGAATGACCTCATCAAAAGATTCTGAGGCGTTGAAGAAAAAGACTTTTCCAAAATCACAAGGTTACAACAAAAAAATAGTGTCGATGAGTATACTTGTGAATGGGAAGCGTTGTCAACTTGAGTCCTAGAGTTAACCGATGACCAACGACTACAGACCTACATACACGGTCTAAAACAACACATCCGTGATGAACTAGAGTTACACAACATCTCTACCATGGAGGAAGCACGACGTAAAGCCAGGATTATTGAAAGCAAATCCGTTCATACAAATGTCGACCAAGACGACTCCAAAAAGAACCCCCTCCATTCAAGATACACAGGAAATCCAAGGTATACACCGCCTCAACTTAGGGAAGGAGAAAATCCCAGTTTAGAGGCTCAGAGAATAAAAGAAGGAAAATATAAGTTCTGTGGAGACAAATGGGATCCTAAGCACATATGCTTACAAAAGAAATTATATGCTTGTGAAGTAGAGCTAGAAGTCAATGAACCAATTGAGAAGGATGTAAATAGCCAAGAAGACTACCACCTAGGAATCGAGGACGAATCCCCACAAATCTCATTAGCCGCTATTGCCGGAATCTCCCAATCGTAAACATTGAAGATTAAAGATCATATAAAAAATAATAGCGTCATAGTTCTCATCGACTCTGGCAGCACCCATAACTTCGTTAATGTCAACCTTGCTAAAGTATTTAACCTATTTATTCATCCAGTACCTAACATGACTGTTATGGTAGCAGATGGCAAGAAGATTGACAATGTGGGAAGATGTCACAAGGTTAACTTACAAATGCAATACTATAACTTAGAATCAGATTTCTTTGTGGTACCACTGGGAGGAATGAACGTAGTATTAGGAATACAATGGTTACAAACCTTGGGTACATACTCTGTAAATCACCAAGAACATTTTATTGAATTCCATGCATTCGGGAAAACACACAAATTATATGGGTTCCAACCACCTCCAACAGAACTGGTTACATCACATCAGATGGAAAAGCTACTTTGGAAAGATGCACCAATGTACATACTTCAATGTTGAGAAATGGAGATTCTAACAAGTGAAGGAGATATGGATAGACAACTAGAGACACAATAGCTAATTCGAAAACATCGCAAGGTGTTTCAAGAGTTAACTAAGGCTCTCCCAACAAACAAAAAAACTGAACACATAATCGAAATAGAACTAGGGATAAAACCTGCCAGTAACAACCCATACAAATGTCCACATCAGAGACATTGCAATAGTTCATGTAGTCATGGTCGTCAAATAAGCTTTGAGGACAAAGCTTCCTTAAGGGAAAGGCGATGTAATGAAAGCCAAATTTAATTATTAAGCTAGGTTAATTAATGTAAATAAACTAAGAGGTGACTTGAAAATTCACCTCTCTTCCCCAATTACAGTATAAATTACCAAGGCACCTATTATGTAAGTTATCTCTACATTTATTAAATATACATCACATTACTTTTTCTCTTACGTTCTCTTTCCATTCTTTTGTTCTTACTCTTTCAGCCACGAGATCCATCATGTTCTTGATGGACGAACCGATGTCTTCTTTATATAAATCTGCAAAATGTTTTAGACAAACCTCGATCAAATCTTCAAATCCAGAGGCCATCGAGCCATCACCCTTATCAAATTGCCAGATAGTATTGATATTTATTCTATGCCAGAAGAAATTATGGAAATACTTAGTATTTCCATTACCTAAAAGTAACAAGGCCGATCTACTCTTTAGTTTGATAGTCTGCTCTTTTTCATCTAGAATCGTCTTCTTTCTGGATTCCAGATCCATGAAAAATTATTTTTATGCTAAGCAGACATATCCTTGGGGATTTGCAGATGTAAGGAGGGATAAATCCTTTTCAATTGGAGAATATCGACCTCCATGGAGAGTCGATGAAGTTTATCCCAATCACAGGAGGCCTTCTTGACCTTTTAAAGGTTGTTGACAAATTGCTCTACTGCCGAAGATGTGCTACCCTGATTGAGAGGAGTCGATGTCTTCTTAACCATCAACTTATATGATTCTTGTAGTGACCAGGCCGCGTTGAATTTAAAGGATGTAGCTGGTTTTTCAGGTAGGAATTTGACGACAGACCGATGATCCAATAAACAAGTGAAAACAAACAAATATGAAGTTTCAATAGAAATAAGCATCGATGGCAGGCTGAATTCAACCATGATTTACATCCTCATAGTAATTTTCCATCAGTTTTGCAAAAAAAAGATTCAAACAATAATTATAAGCCCCAATCTCTTTTCGGGATTGATGTTCCCAAGCAGTGTTTGGAAGTGAAACACATGAAACATGAGAGAACAAAATCCAATATTCAATTAATGAGTAGAGGAAATTTTCTCTCATCTTGGAGGAGAATGACACATTTCAAGAGTATGAGTGATTGCACTCTAATGACATAAATTTGTTTTTATAATTGATTACAACGGATATCGAATTTGAGAGAAATTAGTGTCTTCTATCAAGGCATAAACAATTTAATTTTTTAAATTATTAATAAATCTTTTAATAGAATTAATATGAAATTAAAATACATCATTATATTTCATATTTAGAATATGTAAAAATAAATAAAAAAATACCACATTACCATCATCAGCCATTTTGTTGGGATGGTGAAGCTTCCTCCACATTTTGCTCAGTGAAAAGGATCTATTGAAGCAAAGTAACATATTTGGGCATACCTATATTGCAACAAATATAATAGAAAAAAATGTCATCAATTGAATTGAATTTTCATTGCCATCAATTATGTCAAAAAACTATCTAAATATGTATAGATGCCATTAAAAGGAAGCATGGAGTAGATGATTCCTTGTAGAGGTGCTTTGTAATGCCTATACATGTATCCACGAGAGTTCCTCGTGCTCTTGAGAAAGTGAGGTGCTTGTGTGTCAACTATGTCTCCATATTTGCTAACACACAGATGTTGTGATGATGCAGTGCGATAAATAAATAAGCCATTCTCTGAGGCATTTGTGGCCATAGCTACTATCATCGCTATTACCACCATATCGGTTGGAATCGATTCTTCAAATAATATCACTAATAAACAAACATAATTTATAATTATGAGGTAATCATATAGGGAAAGCTTTTGAAGAACGATGCTAGAAAGAATTGATTGACCACATCTAGGATGAGATTTGAATCGACTATGAAAGATGGTAGTCATCCTTTACAGTATGTTGCTATCAAACTGTCCATAGTTGTGTAATACATTCCAAATATGCATCTGATATTAGTATTATTAATAATGATATGATATTCCTTGTCTTCAATGGTATGAATTATTCTTCTTAAAGTGCAACCATAATTGTTTCCAGTTTTAGTGTTGGTAGTATGGATGTTTCCAATAGGAAGTATGGGATCCTATCGCAAATTAGAAGGAATGTTCCAAATTTATTGTAGATCGTATAGAAATATGGAACAAAATTATGAAAAAGAAAAAAAAAACATGGAAACTTTCCTCTTAGCTCCATGCATGAGTTTTTTTTTTCTTTTTTTAATTTAATCTTTATTTATATGGTATGGCACCGATCAAATTTTGAAAAATACCAATATATATAATAAAACTTTAGTTGCACTTTACACATTTCAAAACATTAAATGTACTTGCATGAAAATAATAATAATAATAATAAAGCAAAAACAATAGCCTTTGCCTACCGATAAAAACTAAAATGAAAAGTAGGTCTCCCCACTAGACTCTTGTCAGAGTGTCACTCATTACGACTCTTGTCATAGTGTCACTCATTACGATGGTTTTTGAAATTTAATCACCCTTAGCTTTAGTAGTATATGTAAAAGCACACACTTTAGTTATTAGTTATGAGTTATTGGTTACTTGTCAAAGCTTTTGACTTTATATTAATGTGTAAGGAAACTTTCAACAATGGTGGATGGTAAAACCATTATGTCATGTTACACATATAGCTGGGGGTACTTAGTCAAAACTAAACAAACCCAAACCTGTAGCTCTTGCTAGACAATAAGCACGAATCCATATCACACCTCATATAGTTAACTTTCTTTCTCAAGGATGGAAGATAAATTGACTAAAGACTCAACAACGCGAGCTTATTTATCTAAGTTTGATAGTTTTGATTAAGCTCGATATCACAAGGCACATTAATTGTGTGATCGATTCCATTGACCTTTGGAGATAAGATATATGTGAAAGAGTAAAAGATGATCCAATCGGTCAATTATGTTAAACAATATGCTTTGATTTTATGATGCATTTCAATGAAAGTAATTTCAAGTTTTAGATTTTAACGTTCAATCACTAAGCTTTAATTCCATGTATGCATTAATCGAACACCTGAAGCTTGATGCAAAAACTAATGTAAAGGATTTCAATGCATGGAAGTTATCTTGCACAAACATTGTTTCCTATCAAACACAGGGACATTACCACTACAATGGCACTTGTTTAACTATGGTGACATTTTTGTCTTTCTTTCCATTAACAATAGAGAATATCAATTATTCCAAATTTCATAGATCATTCTCTTAAAGGCTACTGACTAAACCAAATTGTTAGAGGAAGGAATATTATTCTCTCTGTATGTGTTGGAACTGGTATTTTTAGCATCTACCGCCGTATTTTTACTTTCAACCTTCCTTGCCATCATGAAAGCCTTCTCCAAGGATGGTGGTTCGAAGAGACTCACCTCATGTTGAATGTTATCCTTCAAGGTTCCAATAAAGAGATCCAACAAATTATCCTCTGAGATATTCTTCACTTTGAAACTTAGCTTATGAAAATGCTTGATGTGCTCTCTAACTGGACTTTTTTGCTTGAGATTTACTAACTAGCTAAAAAAAGTGTTTCTATTTATATCCGCATAATATGCAATCAATTCTTCTTTGAATATTGACCAGGATATAATAGAGTCCTTTATTTCTAGTACTATAGAATCTTTATTGCTAGTACTACAAAATTCTTCTGTCATTTTTATGACATTCCACTTGATAAATTGTTAACTTCTATTGATCATTTTTTACCAGCAATTGCTAGCAATTTTGTCACTGCTCTTGTAACAACTTCGGATTTTGTTTCTCCTCCGTCAAAATGTGTTCCTCCGAAAAAATCTGGTGCTACAAATAGTATTGCAAGCCCAGCTTAGGGTCTCTCTTCTCCGAGAGAAGGATCTGTGGGCATTTTTTATTAATATATGGAGGTAGTTTTGGTGGTGATTTCAATCAAATTTTTATTATTGTAATATTTTTCAAGTGATATATGGGTAAGGATTAGATGCAGGTTGCTTTAGCTCAACCCTGCAATCCATTCTTATGAAATCTTTTATGTTGAGTAGAGAGGATTTATATGTTTGGTAAAAATATGCGAACCTGTCCATGTTTTTATATGTGAATAGGGTTTGTTTCATGATATGGTTTGGTCTTTGTTTATTCTTGTATATATTCCATTCATATGGTTATCTTTTCTTATTCATTGGCTTTGTTCTCTTTTTAATTGTACAAGGATTTATGGTGGATTTCACACGATTTCACAGAAATAGGGTTTATTATTATATTTTATTTATTCATGCTATTTGGTTTTTAATTTTTTAATTTTTATTATTATTATTATTTGTACAAGGCTTTTATTTTTTATTATTACTTGTACAAGGCTTTATGGTGAATTTCATAGAAATAGTATTTTCGACTATATTTTATTTTATTTATTCATGGTATTTGATCTTTTAATCAATTTTTTTCATTTTTTTATTAATTTTCACATTAACTTTTTTTTTTCATTTTACCGGGTGTCATGTCACAGTAAACAACAATATAGGATGGACAAGATTCCTTTGGGAGGTTTATCCTTGGGGAGGGCATAGTCTACCCTCCCAACCACCCCACCTACAACACATAAATGTCATTAGTCATTATATTTCATTTTTAATTAAAAAATCTTGCATGATATTTTTTTTAAATTTATGTGTACTTATTTATTTTAATTTATGAAGTATATTTCTTAAGTGGAATTGTATCTTGAATATGAGAAATATCATTATACATCATAATATTCAGAGCATTTAAAAAAATGACATTGAAATAGCATTTTATATTAAAATATGTTTGAAATAGTAGTTTACATTAAAAATCCCCAACATCTACCACCACAATTATCATTTTAAACAAGCAATTGATATTATTAATGCATTTTTTTAAGCTAGTCATGATATTATATTATTGAAAGATCAAAATAACACATGCATAACCTCTATGGATCACTTGGAACTAGGGAAAACATAACAACCACAAAACTTATGCTTGTCCACTTCTGTCCATCTTAAGACAATTCAAAAAATTTGTCCAATTTGGACTCTATTGTTGAGGACTTTCCCATTCAGGGCATGTGCCAAAGCATTAAGTTGAAACCCCAATTCAAATAGTCTACTAAGAGTGAAATGCATAGTGGCTTGGATATGCCCAATTTGTTCCTAAAATCATCCAATTGTAGGAGAATATCCTTCTTCCGATTCTTCTTGTTCCATGATGGGCCAACCTAATAGAGTTTTGAGGTGCCAATATAGAGTAACAATTTTGGTATACTTGAGTCTTGGTGTCTCATGTTCTTGAAGAACCTGGATCTTCCACAATGTCTCCCATTTCCTCCTAAATAGCTTCTATAGTGGCAACATGCCTCTCATGCTCCACCCATTCTTCCATACATTCAATTTTCTCTTGGACCTAACCTAAGGTATCTTTCTCGTAGTTTCTCTTGACAATGCGAGCCTTGTGTATCACTCTAGGAATGTGGGTAGGTCTCTTTTGTTTGCGGGTTGTGTGCTTACTCCCCTCCATTGTTTGATATTAAATAGGAGCTTGTAAGAAGACAAGATTGTTATCTTTCCACATAGGTGGGGCACCCAGTAGCCCAAACCATTCAAGGAAATATCTATACATGTTATCTTCCCCCCAATCCCACAAACACAAGCCATTGAAGAAAATCAAACCACCTTAACACTCTGCGCTTACTGCGCCAAAGAAATCTCAAGTACTACCCATCCTTAGAATAGACAAACCATGAGCTATTTCTATCATCCTTTGAGAATGGATACGAAATGCCCACAAAACTACAATTTGGAAAAGTATGCTCACTGACTTAATGGAGAAACCCCAACTTGAAACATGATGGCCAACGTACCAATCAAGAAGAAAATAAATCTCCTTGAGCCAACAATCCTTTAGGAGCGTCCTCTCTCCTTCTCACCATACCCGTCTCCACTCGCATGCATGATTTTCCCTTTGCATACATGGAGCAATTTGGTGCTATTCTGCATGTTTTCCTCCCTCTAGGACCATCTAAGACCCAATTCCATCAAGTCGCTAGAGCAAGTTGCACCATGATAGCTTGCCTATTCACCATACTCCCAAATACATTAGTGCCCATCTTCATCAAGTCACTAGTGAATAGCCCCATGCTAACCTGCATACCCACCATCTACCATCATGTATATGTAGAATGTAATGACAAATCGATTAGGTAATTAATCATTCATCCATATGAGTTATCATCTTTGTGTCATATCCATATTGTTTCATTTTATATTTCTATTAATATGTTATATGAATGATAATAAAAACATTAAGGATTACTCAAATGCATCATCGTAAATAGATGCATCATATTCCATTGGAGAACTCTAGCTTTTGTTGAATCTTATTTTTTGTATTTGAAAATTTATATTTGTGGGTGAGATTGTGACAATCATGTTTCTTCTTTGTTTGACTATTGTACAAATGTAACGATAATTTTTCCAATAAGGACAAATGATTGTCATTATAAGATTGAAAACACATAGATATATTGTGATGACATTGGAATCCAATCTTATGCATTGATCTCCTTGAGCTAATGGTTGGCTTGAGTTCACTAGTGGGACACGTTGGTAAGATAACTCTGGAGGCTTGTGGTCTTCTTGCCTATGATAACCTTGTCAAATAATGGAAATATTGAGGGAGTCTTCAACATCGAATGGGATTCCTAAACATGAGAAGGTTGAGGACTATAAGGAAGAGGTGACATGGATGAATCTATAGTTTGAGATTCATGACATATGTTCTTTGGGATCAAGTGGCAATATATTTTGGGTGTCTCAAGGAGCACAATAAGTTAAATATCACATGTGGATACAATGAGAAGAAATAATATATTCATAAATATAAATTTTGAAAAGAAATTTCATGTTATATCTTCCATAATTAGTATATGTGGTTAGATTATGAATTTGGAACTCACGTTGCTAGAATAAATCTTACATGTGAATAACTATGACAACCACATTTTCCTTTGATGATTGTTGTAGACATATGTTGAAATTATAATTTCTTAGAAGCATCAAGATAATGAGATGCGTTATTATATCATTGATGTCCACACAAAAAAAAACAACAAATGCAAGTTGTAATGGAGACAATATTGTGCACATGTAGATAAATTGATATGGAACCTCTCATTATTGAAAAATAAAGGTTCAACAAGGATGATGCTATTTGAAAGTTTAGGGGAAGGGACATTATAATAGCCCAGTTTTGACCCCTAGAATGAATTGGATCAATTATGTCAATAAATGGTATGGTCATTGGAAAAGAGTTAGTCCATGTCGGTTGAGTTTATAACATAGTTGTAAACACCTGGATGCAAATAATTTAAATGGTAAACAATTTATAGATGAAAGTAAATAGGTTATGGTGTATCCTCATCCATCGCAGGTGATTGGAAACCTTTTCATGTCACCCATTAGTGGGGTGTAGGTCTCCTTTGTTAACAAATTATGATTGGCAGGCTCAAATGTTCTCCACTTGTCTTTTCAAAAAAGGAATTTTTGAGATCGTCTCTGTTGATTGTTGACTCAATAGATAAATCATGAGATTCCACCATTACTCTTTATGTGTGGAGGGTACCTTTTGCTATTACCACATGATTCCTTTAAATGTCGAATTTTTCCCCAACTTGAAGTGATTATTATTGAAATCCTCTAGTCATGACTTTCATAGAAAAAGAGTAGACCACTCTTACCTTGGGGAAGGGAAAGGAGAAAAGGGTCAAGAGCTATGTAAACATTATGTTGAGGAGTTATGTGAAGGTCATGACAACCTATGAGGGTTGTGTTGATATTATGTAACCAAGAGATGATGTAATACCTTATAAATGTTTATGATCCTAATATGATTATGATTCCATATGTGAGATCACCACACTAGAATCCTATAAGCTAAATCAGTTGTACTATTAGAGAGGCACACCTTGATAGACTTCCCAATGGACAACCTTGGATAAAACTCATAATAGATGGCATTAGCTAAGAAACTACCAATAGTTGTAGCAATACTCAATAGTTTGTCAATTCTATTATATCCAGGAACCTCCTTTGTCATGACTATGAATTGATTCCCAAGGGAACTTGATAGTAGAAGAGTTTTCCTTTCTCCAAGTCAAGGAGGAGGTAATTGAATAATGGAAGGAGACTTGGTGATGATTGTAACACCCCTTGTTTTGGACTCATGATTTAATGTTGTAAGTTTTAATGATGAAATTCCTAAAGGGCTGAACAAGTTGTATAAGTTTTAAATATTAATACAAAATATAACTAGTCATGGAAGAGGCGAACACTAAAAGAACATGGGAACTATGAATTCAGCAATGAAAAGGTAAGGGGGTTGTACATGGCCTAAGGGGTTAATAATATGATCCTGATCTATTTTGAACCCAAAAGGTGTCTTGACTATATATTTTTCCTTGAAAATTTTGATAGTCTTAATCCTTGATTATGTGTACTAGTAGAAAATGAGGGATAAATGACTAGGTGACCAAAAAAATTGGTCACCATAGTTTTTTCAAGGTATAAATGACCAAAATTGAGTGAGCCAACTAAAATAACTAGAGGAATGACCAATTGGGTCACG
>LPNX010324655.1:0-12521 GCA_001517045.1 Pseudotsuga menziesii | reverse complement strand
AATAAATGGGAATTTTATGAAAAGATGAGTAGTGCAAGTCTTGGCATCAGATCTACAAAGTAGACAAATGTTTGGCCCAACCTTTTTTTTTTGTAGAAATTTCAAAGTAAGAATTGTATGTTGTAAAGATAGCCACATTAGAATTTTAGTTTTTTAGGGGCTTTGTTCTTCCACAATATAGATAACCACATACTTGCTACTTGTATTTCATCCCCTTCAAAGGCTATATAACCTTGTTTTCGATTGTAACTACCACCAACTTTGTTTTGAACCCAGACTAGTTCATCAACAAAATCACCAAGTATGATGTACACTCTCTGCATTTTTGATACAAAATTTTCCCAAGAGTGATCATAATCCACCAAAAAACCTAAGTCTTTAGTTGATATCCATCCTTATTTCCATATTGAAGTGGTAATAGGGTTCCCAAATTGATTCAACGTGAATTTACCAATACCTTGAAAGCACTAAATTAACTCTTTTGGAACAAAAACAACATTATTACTTGCCATTGTAGAACCTACCCCTATCCTTACATGTGATCCATTTCCAATATTCTAGGCCATAAATCTCCCAATTAGAGGAAATGTTAGTGTCAGATATTTTCAATGGTTTGACATTATGAGGAAGAGCCTCTTATACCTGTTGTAGAACTGATTCCAAATTTGCAAGTTGAGTTGTAAAACAGTCCAACAATAACTAGGAAGTTCAAATCCTGTCATAAAGGTAATTTGATGGGGACCATCAACCTTCCAAAGGAATGAGGTCTTATCCATGTACATATTAGAGCCATGTTGGCATTGATACCATATAGGCAAGAGTTACACAAGGCAGTTTTAAGAAGTATTTTCTAAGCTTTATATTTTCTTGTTTTTGTGCTCTTAGTTCACTTGGGACAAAAATAAAGAGCAAGTGAGGAAAATACAGAAAAGAAAGAAGAAAGGATTCAATCACAGTAGGATGCAGACCTGGACCGAGACTAGAATTAGTCACTAATTCCAATGCACAAGGCAGAGTGTAATGATATGTAATTGTGCTTTGTACAGTCATTCTCTCATGGAATAATTTTTCTTCCTTGGATGTTTTCTCTGTTGTATAATGAATCTTTAATCTTGTTGCTAGTCTACTTTCATTCTTTCTAAATCCCCTACTATATTGTTGCTTTTGTAAGCATAAATTAGGACACATCTAAAGCAAGTTGTGCCTTGTTTCTAGGAATCTTCATTACAGTAATATCTATTGGTAGGTGTTTCAAGGCATCCTTTAGCATTTTTTATTTCTTTGAAATAAATTCGTTTACATAAAGTGGAGAATGTTCCTCACACAAAGACTCTTATTTTCATGTTGTTCGTACCAATTCAATGACTTAAAATCCTATTTAGTTTGAGGTGGAATCTAGAACTCATTTAGATGTTTCTTCACATGAAAAATCTTCTACCCCTGCAAATGGTCCAAAGGTGGTGATTCCAGTCGTTACTAAATTTGACATGGATCCCATAGCTATGACAATAGCTTCTCTTACATGTCACGTAGCTAAGAGACAAATAGGAAACACCATAAAAACAAAGAAAATTTGTAAGCCTTTGACTGTCGACTTTAAATTTCTTCAAGTCTGCAACATACCTCTGTTATGAAGTCAATAGACAGAGTGTGATTGGTTGCTGCAATCCTTAGCTTGCTGTTCAAATTTTCAGTTATCTGTATAATTCTAGATTTATAATTCTTGCTCTTTTGAGAGGTTTTCAGTTTTAAGCTACTTAAGGTTTGTGAGAGTGCAGATCTATGTTTCGCTTTGAACTTCAAACCAAAAGTCTGCATACCTTTGCAAAAACATTTTAATAGTCCAATTCAGTACAAGCAATTTTCCGTAGATAGGGTTCAAGATAAAAAAAAAAGTAGAATTCGTTCCTTTGTAACAATGAACCAATAAAATTCATAGATAAATTCTACAAAAAATGTACTTCATTAGCTAAGGAAATGATGAAGTTAATAACCGTACCTGTTCAAAGGTTACAAATTTTCCCAAGATTAGTCAAGGACTATAAGCTAATTCAAGCCTATTTGTCATTTGCCCAAATTTGGAACATTTCCACCAATTAGGCATTGAACCATAACAAAAATCTTAAAAATACCTAAACCGTGTTGTAACTTCAATATACTGCTTCCTAACAGGCATCATTCTTATTACCCCAAACACGTAGATTGTAACCCACATATTGTAAATCACACAATATACAGTTGATGTTCACTGCAGTATTTGAATGTGCCACTCTCACTTTTCCATAAAGCCTAAAAAGCAGTAGTCAATAATCACTGCAGCCAGATTGTGGACCCTTGCCCCTAACATAAAGTAGAGTTATCCTACGAGGAGAGATTAAAAAAATGAAACTGTCATTATCATGATACCTATTTCCATGCACCTAGAAGCAACATTACAATTTAAATCTTTGAGAAACTATCCTGCAATAAATTTAAAAATCATTGGATTTACTCTTTAATTCCCTTATCAACAAATCACTGCCATACCATGATTCCTAAGATGTGACAAATCACTACCATTACCATGAAAAATACCATATTTGATTGTTTCCCATCATTGTCTATCAGCTAGGGCACTCATAGCTCTACTTTTCATGGCATAAAAGTAGCATAAATCCATCTTAATTAGTGACATATTCAGCTAAGAGGGATCCAATCCAAATACTAATGGTACGAAGCTGGCAGTGCAGTCTTTTTAGACCTCTCAGCTTAAAAGATTGAAGGTTAGGATTGCTTATGCTTTTGTGAGGGGATCTACTTTTATGTGTGTGAGAGGGAGTTATTTTGTTCCAGGCCAGGGGAAGAAACAGAAGCTAAAATACTATTTTCATTAGGAGCAACTATTTCTGGGCTGGGCATGTTCATTGGCAATTCTTAACTGCAGCATCAGACTTCTTTGTAGCTAACAGTTCAGTCACAGTAGTGAATTGTGAACCAAATATGTCTCCGCTGGCAGCCACTAAAACAGCTAAAGGAGTTGAACCATAAATTCTCTCAATAGTAGATGATGTTGAACAAGAAGATTTCATTTGCAGAGCCTCCAATGAAATGAGGCTAGTTTCTTCATCCCGAGTGAAAGGTTTGATAGATCCAATGTTCCACCAGACTGTGCCATAGTTGGAAAATTTTGACCTGAAGATGTATGCACAAGATCAGACCTCACAGAAGTAGCATTTGATGATGATACACCTGCGACTAAAAATGATGTGTTTGGCTGCTGATGCAAATTAATTGAGTGGCCATATGATCCTACTGGTATTGCTGAGTTGGAATTTAGTTTGTGAGGACTGTTGAAAGCCAAAACAAAGATTCTACAGGAGCCAAAACAAATTTCCAAATGAATACAACACCCTATTATGGATATTCTGGAAACCACAACATACATAAATCCTAGTTGTAGGTCACATCTTTTATTTTTCATGTCTCTTTCTTTCCAACTCAGGCTACAAGGTCCTGAAAAAGATTATTTGAATTTAGGACATTATTGTTAAGTAATTTATATGAGTCAGTTAGGTTCCTTTCAATGGGTTCAATTGTGTTTCATTTAATTCTAGAGGTAGAAAGCTAAGATGATTGGTCGGCTCCAGCAAGATACAATTTTATTCGAAATGCATAAAAAGCTATGAAACATGACACAACCATATAGGCCTCCGTGTCCATGTCCAACGGGTCGGGCATGTGACATAACCTGACAAATGTCAGACATGAGTTTTAATGTGTCCTAAAACGCATGACATGGTTTGGGAACATGTCAGGATAGAAAATGAAAGATAAGGAGAATACCACTTCTAAGGAACTGGCAGGCACACCTCCAACAAGCAAGATAATGACCATACAATCAAAATCGGTCTTAAAAATAATGACCTGCTACCATTACTATTTCATTTGCAGAGCCTCCAATGAAATGAGGCTAGTTTCTTCAGCCCGAGTGAAAGGTTTGATAGATCCAATGTTCCATCAGACTGTGCCATAGTTGGAAAATTTTGACCTGAAGATGTATGCACAAGATCAGACCTCATAGAAGTAGCATTTGATGATGATACAACTGCCACTAAAACTAACGTGTTTGGCTGCTGACGTAAATTAATTGAGTGGCCATATGATCCTGCTGGTATTGCTGAGTTTGAATTTAGTTTGTGAGGACTGTTGCAAGCTAAAACAAAGATTCTACACGAGCCAAAACAAATGTCCAAATGAATACAACACCCTATTATGGATATTCTAGAAACCACAACATACATAAATCCTAGTGGTAGGTCACGTCTTTTATTTTTCATGTCTCTTTCTTTCCAACTCAAGCTACAAGGTACTGAAAAAGATTATTTGAATTTAGGACATTATTGTTAAGTAATTTATATGAGTCAGTTAGGTTCCTTTCAAGGGGTTCAATTGTGTTTCATTTAATTCTAGAGGTAGAAAGCTAAGATGATTGGTCGGCTCCAGCAAGATACAATTTTATTCGAAATGCATAAAAAGCTATGAAACATGACACAACCATATAGGCCTCCATGTCCATGTCCAACGGGTCGGGCATGTGACATGACCTGACAAATGTTAGACATGAGTTTTAATGTGTCCTAAAACACATGACATGTTTTGGGCACGTGTCAGGATAGAAAATGAAAGATAAGGAAAATACCACTTCTAAGGCACTGGCAGGCACACCTCCAACAAGCAAGATAGTGACCATACAATCAAAATCGGTCTTAAAAATAATGACCTACTACCATTACTATTTCATTTGCAGAGCCTCCAATGAAATGAGGCTAGTTTCTTCAGCCCAAGTGAAAGGTTTGATAGATCCAATGTTCCACAAGACTGTGCCATAGTTGGCAAATTTTGACCTGAAGATGTGTGCACAATATCAGACCTCAAAGAAGTAGCATTTGATGATGATACAACTGCCACTAAAACTGACGTGTTTGGATGTTGATGTAAATTAATTGAGTGGCCATATGATCCTGCCGGTATTGCCGAGTTGGAATTTAGTTTGTGAGGACTGTTGAAAGCCACAGGCACACTGGATTGGGGAGGTTTATAAGTTGAATATATTCCTAACAAATTATTAGTGTCATAATTTAGTTTAACAATCCCAGTATCTATGTGGGAATCCATCTTTGTGCCCTTTGGACCAAATTTCAACTCTTCATGAGTCTCAGGAAGCTAGCAGTTGCTACAACACTGGAAAGGTAGTCCAACAGATGGGTAATATACAGGTAAGGACACTTGATCTCATGTACGTTGAATTCATGATATTATCGCAGGTTCAAACACTGGCCCATTACCATGGATTAAAAATTGTTTAACAAGTCCCCCTCACTAATAAGGTACCTGAAAAACAATTGATATTGGATATTAAATGCTACAAATAGGAGGACTATGAGAAAAAAGCTCCCAAAAGAGATTGCTAATTAAATTTTAAAAATTGCTATTCCGTTAAGGCACTGGATGACTCCCTGAACAATGTGTTATGGGAAAACAGAGGTTGCCAGATAAGAGGCAACAAGTAGAATTCTGATCTCTGAGGAGTGTGGGCATAAACTTCTACTATCTACTGGAATTCTGATCCATAGTGATCTAATACAAATGCCTCCAAAAGATGGACCTAAAGAGTAAAATATGTTGGGGAGAAAACATATATAATACAAGAATACTTTAAATTTCTTGGTTGGAAATCTTGAAAAATGACAAGTAGGAACACTTGGTTGGGTAAATCCAGGAGAGCTATTGACATGAGAAATTGTATCAAGAGATGCTAACCAGCATCCCATTGGCACACCTGCAATCACTAAAGAAGCATGCCAATTGTCACCAAACTTTTATCACAAAATAAGCATGTACTTTTAAATAAAAGGATAATATGTGAGTTTGTCAAACAACTGGACTTCATCAACATTTGTGTAATAACTAAAAGGTCATTCCAACAGCTGGATGATTAGCTGTTAATTCAGTCTAGGCCAGGTGCTGGAGAGTAGGAATGTTATCCTCAATTCAAGTTTCTCACAACATTTTACTAATAAGAAAGATTGGTATATTGATTTTGTTGAGGACAAATCCAACTCTAATTCTGTATTCGAGTGGTGGAGAAAATGCAGAGTTGAGAAGTGGGAAAGTTCAGATGAGAGATAAGAGGTTGTTATTTATGACGATGTCCATGGTGAATAGGAGGCAATGAAGTAAAATGGTGCTTTCTCAAAGAAGAAAACACAAAACTTTGATATCTTGAAGCGCCAAGATGTTGAAAATTTGATATTTTGGAATAAGCTGCAAATGGGTTAAACGGGTTGTTTTTATTTAGGGATTATAGGGTGGTAACCAAGCTGAGTAACCAAGGATATAAGCCAATCCAAGTAGCCAAGTGAGTAGCTATGGATACAGAGCCTTACTAGTCAGCTATGGAAGTGGGGGAAAGGGTCCAAGGGCATTCCTACCCATCAGAGGGAAACTTTCTTTTTGTTCTACAACCTCTCCCTCCTGGCATGTAACCCTAAAACGAGATGGTTTCAAAATATGTACATCCTCCCCCGCAAAAAAAAACATGGATTCTTTGGGTTTTATATAATTTTTTACGTGGATAATGAGCACTCAGGATAACCCATTGAAATGAAAAGTTACACATATATATAGTCTGAGTTCGAGTTTAGCTCCGCAAGAAACCATAACCTGCAGTGCTGAGAAGGCGGCATATGTATTGGACAAAGTTGAAGATACTTACTTGGGGGTTACTGCTGAGTTGGTCAAGAAGCCTTTAGGAAAGATTTCACAATTATCTTGTGGGGATCATTTTCGACTATAAATTAGCAGTAACAAGACATAACCTTTGAATATGGGCTGAATCTAAGGGTTGAAATACATTTTTGGGCATGTTTCACTCTTAAAAGGTGATGAATAACAACATTAAACTATCTTTGGTAATTTCTAGTCCAATTTTGATGGTTAAAGCTCCAATTTTGGGCATGAGCAGGGATGGTAAGAGAACTCAATTCTCATTTACAAACTATTTGGAGGGGTTTTGAGTGCATTGTGTGCCCTAGAATAACAATATAAAAATTTGATATAGCCTTTTGCATTAGAAAAGGTCACAAAAGTATAAACAATAGTCATAAAATCCTTAAAAAATCCAAGTTTGATGTGTGTTAGGGATTCATGTGTATGAAACGAAAGCCCTATAGGGGGTGATTTACCTGTGTGACCATTCATGCCTTCTTTGGAGTATTGTTCAACCTGCGTGGAGCACTCATGGAAAGTTTGGATAGGTTTGCATGGCATATTGTGAATCAATTGTTGTAGTAGCATTTGGATCATTCAATCAAGTTGAATCCTTGAATCATTACATAAGTGGAATCCAACAAAGCGTTTACTCCATATATCTATGGAATTTAACTTAATAAAGGTGCACAATATGGAAGTTTATGAGAAGTTTTGGAGCGTGGGTCTCCTTTTGTTCAATATATGTGACTTCAGGAAATAAAATTATAAAGATAACCAGCAAGTTTTCTAGTTCTTCTCATAGAGATGAATATTTCAATTTGGAAATGTCCTATATGCTTGGAGGGGAGGTTGGATGAAACTAGTAAATACTTTTTTGTTGTTGTTTTAAAAGGCTTAGATTTATAAGTCAATATAATGTACAAAGAGTAATCCTTTACATCATTGAATTTCCTCTTACCACCACAATGAGGAAGGCAATCATATCCAACTGGGCTGTAATAGTAGATGACACAATGTACTCTCCTAGAAAGGAATGAAATCTAACTCCAGCTAGATTTTTATCATGGTGTAATGTATTTGATAACAATGTGGCTGTGTTAGATGGAAAACTACCTTATGAAAGCTAACATACATTAGCTTTACTGACCCTGCAATGTTTTAAGAACAAAACTAACTCTAGCTAGATTTCCATCATTGTGCATTGTGATTGATGACAATGTGGTTGTGCTAGATGAAAAGCTATATTATAAAATCTAACACATATTAGATTTCACTCATCGTGCAATGATTTAAGGATGAAAGCTAACTCCAGCTTGATTTCCATCACGGTGCAATGTGATCAATGATGATGCGTTGTGTTAGATGGAAAACTACGTTATGAAAGATAACACATATTATCTTTCACTCATTGTGCCATGTTGTTAGAAGGAAAGCTAACTCTAGATAGATTTGCATAATGGTGTAATGTATTTGATGACATTGTGGCTGTGTTAGATAGAAAACTACCTTACAAAAGCTAACACACATTAGTTATTACTCACCATGCAATGTTTTAAGAACAAAAGCTAACTCTAGCTAGATTTCCAAAATGGTGCATTTTTATTAATCACAGTGTGGTTGTGTTATATAGAAAACTACATTATGAAAGTTAACACACATTACATTTCACTCACCGTGTAAAGATTTAATGTTGAAAGCTAACTCCAGGAAGATTTTCATCATGGTGCAATGTGACAATGTGGTTGTGTTAAATGGAAAAATACCTTATGAAAGCTGATACACATTAGCTTTCACTTATCGTGCCATGTTGTTAAAATAAAGCTAACTCCAACTAGATTTTCATCATGGTGTAATGAGCTAACACACATAAGCTTTCATTTATAGTGCCATGTTGTTAGATGGAAATCTAACTCCAACTAGATTTTCATCATGGTGTAATGTATTTGATGACAATGTGGTTGTGTTATATGAAAAACTACATTATGAATGCTAATAGACATTAGCTTTACTCATCGTGCAATGTTTTAAAAACGAAAGCTAACTCTAGCTACATTTTAATCATGGTGCATTATGATTGATGACAATGTGATTGTGCTAGATGAAAAACTAAATTATGAAAGCTAACATAGATTGCGCTTCACTCATCATGCAATGATTTAAGGACAAAAGGTAACTCGAGCTATAATTCCATCACGGAGAAATGAGATCGATGATGATGTGGTTGTGTTAGATGAAAAACTACCTGATGGAAGCTAACACACATTAGCTTTCACTCATCGTGCCATGTTGTTAGAAAGAAAGCTAATTATAGGTAGATTTGCATCATGATGTAATGTATTTGATGACAAGGTGGCTGTGTTAGATGAAAAACTACCTTACGAAAGTTAACGCACATTAGCTATTACTCACCGTGCAACGTTGTAAAAACAAAAGCTAACTCTAGCAAGATTTTCAACATAGTACATTTTGATTTATGACAATTTGGCTATGTTAAATGGAAAACTACATTATAAAAGCGAACACACATTATATTTCACTCACCGTGCAACGATTTAAATTCGAAAGCTAACTCCAGCTATATTTTCATCACGGTGCAATGTGACAATGTGATTATGTTAGATATAAAACTAATCCGGCTATGTTGTTAGGAGCAAAGCTAACTTCAACTAGATTTCCATCATGGTGTAATGTATTTGATGACAATGTGGTTGTGTTAGATGGAAAACTAACTTATGAAAGCTAACAACAACTAGATTTCTATCATGGTGCATTGTGATTGATGACAACCTGGTTGTGTTAGATGGAAACTACATTATGAAATCTAACACATTAGATTTCAATCATCGTGCAATGATTTAAGGACTAAAGCTAACTTCAGCTAGATTTTTGTCATGGTGTTATGTATTTGATGACAATGTGACTCTTTTAGATAGGAAAATACCTTATGAATTCTAATACACATTAACTTTTACTCACCATGCAATGTTTTAAAAACAAAAGCTAACACTAACTAGATTTCCATCTTGGTGCAATGAGCTAACGCACATTAGGCTTTCATTCACTGTACAATGCTTTAAGAATGAAAGCTAACACATTGTTAAAAGGAAAGCTAATTATAGTTAGATTTCCATCATCATGTTATTTATTTGATGACAATGTGATTGTTTTATATAGAAAGCTACATTTTGAAAACTAACACACATTAACTTTCATTCAACCGTGCAATGTTTTAAGAACAAAAGCTAACTACAGCTAGCTTTCCATCAGGATGCAATGAACTAACACACATTTTCTTTCACTCATTATGCCATGTTGTTAGAAGAAAATCTAACTCCAGCTAGATTTCCATCATGGTGTAATGTATTTGAGGACAATATGACCGTGTTAGATGGAAAACTAATTTATGACAGCTAACACACATTATCATTTACTCATCGTGCAATGTCTTAGGAACAAAATCTAACTCCAACTAGATTTCCATCATGGTGAATTGTGATTGATAACAATGTGGTTGTCCTAGATGGAAAACTACATTATGAAAGGTAACACACATTAGATTTCACTCACCGTGCAATGAGTTAAGGACGAAAGCTAATTCCAACTAGATATCCATTGTGGTACAATGTGATTGATGACAATGTGGTTGTGGTAAATGAAAAACTACCTTATGAAAGCTAACACACATTAGATTTCTCTCATCATGACATGTTGTTAAAATAAAAAGATCACTCCTTCTATATTTCCATCATGGTGTGATATATTTGATGACAATGTGGTTGTTTTATATAGAAAGCTACCTTATGAAAACTAACACACATAAGCTTTCACTCATCGTGCAATGTTTTAAGAATGAAAGCCAACTCCAGCTACATTTCCATCATGGTACAATGTGATTGATGACAATGTGATTGTCTTATATTTAAAACGGCATTACGAAAAACTAACACACATTACCTTTTACTCACGGTGCAATGTTTTAAGAATGAAAGTTAACTGTAACTAGATTTTCATCATGGTGCTATGTAATTGATGACGATATGGTTGTGTCAGATGAAAAACTAATTGATGAGAATGTGGTTGTGTCAGATGAAAAACTACCTTATGAAAAGTAACACACTTTAGCTTTCACTAACCGTGCAATGTTTTAAGAATGAAAACTAACTTCAACTAGATTTTCATCATAGTGCAATGTGATTGATGACAATATAGTTGTGTTAGATGGAAAACTTCCTTATGAAAGCAATCGCATGTTAGGTTTCACTTACCATGCCATTTTGTTAGAAGGAAGCTAACTCCATTATATTTTCATTATGGTGTAATGTATTTGATAACAATGTGGTTGTGTTAGATAGAAAACTACCATATTAAAATTAACACAAATTAGCTTTTAGTCACCATGCAATGTTTTATGAATGAAAGCTAACTACAGCTATATTTTCATCATGCTGTAATGTGATTGATGACAGTGTGATTTTGTTAAATAAAAAACTACATTATGAAAACTAACACAGCTAGATTTCCATCATGGTGTAATGTGATTGATGACAATGTGATTTTGTTAGATGAAAAACTACATTATGAAAACTAACACAGCTAGATTTCCATCATGGTGTAATGTGATTGATGACAATGTGATTTTGTTAGATGAAAAACTACATTATGAAAACTAACACAGCTAGATTTCCATCATGGTGTAATGTGATTGATGACAATGTGAATTTGTTAGATGAAAAACTATATTATTAAAAATAATACACACTAACTTTCATTCAATGTGCAACATTTTAAGAACGAAATCTAACTCTAGCTAGATTTCTAGCACATTCATACAGATACATCAATAATATAAGTCCCATGTCCAAAGTCAAATAGGAATTTGGTGGTTTTATTGGAGTTGATATCTATCATTCTCTAATAATTCTTGGATCTCTTATTGTTATCTCTTCATATATATTTTGTGTAATTTATATGTAAATTCCTTTTTGCAAGCATGCACAAGATGTAGGGGAACAATGTTTCGTGGCATACAAAAGGGCTACCCTATTGTTTTGAATTATTGCAACTATATTACTTTTTTGAACATACACTTCATATGGCTTAACCTTAATTACAAACTACAATTCAAATGTGTTACAGAAATTGGGAGGAGTTACAATGGAAAATATAATTTTGACAAGAGGAGACTATGTTGACCTCCTAATTAATGGTCAAGTTGTTGAACTAGGAAAGGTTGAATCTACAAAGACTACAACTCATTATGGTGGACAAAGGCTTAATGTAGGATATGTTATGGTTTTGATAATTGATGTCATTGAACCACATTTGATTGTGGAAGATGTTGATGAAGGGGACTTACATCCATGGAAGATCATATATTTGAGGCATAAAAAAGGTAAATTAAAATCTTGAAGCACATGTTAAGTGTTTTTGAGAGTACATTGCTTGTTTTTTTTGAGCAAATACTAAGTTTGTTTAATTTGTTGTGTAGGTGCAAATGTCTCTTATGCATTTTCTGTTGGAGACAAGGTAGATATTTTGCAATGTGGATTGAAGGTGGGTGAAGGCTCCATATTCAATATAGAGATTGGTCATAAGGTGCATGGAAGGATGGTGAAAAAGGGATCCATAGTGGTTAACATTGAGAAAGTGTTAAAACTTGATGCTCTTTTAACACATCCAATAGGATTTGAGAATACACTAGGGGGTGCATTGGGATCTTATGAGATTTGGCCAGAATCAGATTTGGAACCTCATTGTCATGATCATCCAGT
>LPNX010324652.1:71921-82460 GCA_001517045.1 Pseudotsuga menziesii | reverse complement strand
ACAATTCAAGCTGAATATTGGAAAGCTCAACGGGGATCTACTTCAACCGTCTGGAATAAGGTACGAGGTTCGATCCTTTAGTGTTAGATGTTTTTATTTCTATTTCATATTGGGAAAGATTGATTTATGGAGTCTCGCTGTCTGTTGTGGTACCCCAAGCCATAGGAATTTATCTCTGTAATAGAATTGGTGACTCTGCTGGGGAGTTCCTAGTAATTGTCCTTTGGGGGTTGATCTCTTGGCATTCAATGTATTTGAATTGCTCTCTCTCTCTTGTTTCTGTGTCGGGTATGGGGGCATGTATGCCTGGTAGAGCCTGATTGGTGTGAATTTAGTCTCAGCATGTCTGTTTACCTTGAATTTGTGCATCTTTTTCTTCCTGTACACCGGTTTGTCACTTACAGTCACGTATACACGCGGGTTCCTCTAGGATTTCCGCGTATACACATGGGTTCACTGCGCACAGTCATGTATACCCTGGTTTTTACCTTTTTGTGGAAGATAGTGGATTGTTGGGTGAATGTTGTTAGTTGCTGAGTCTCCTTTGGCACTGCCTGAGTCTGTTAATACCAATGTTTCTGACCAGAAACATTTTTTTTTAGCCTAAATTTTTCTTTTAGGAAAGTTCTTGTCATGGCATCTTTGATTTTTTGTTTGAGATTAGTGCATTAGAGTCCTTTTTCCTTAGTGCTTTGCTGGAATGTTGTTTATGTGTGCTTGCAGATTCTAGGGTGGTTAGAGTCATTCTTTTGCTTTTTGTATCTCTTTATTTTCAAAAAATCCAAAAAATATTTGCTTATCATCATGCATTGCATTGTACTTGCATTAGATCTAGATTTGATTTGGAGTAATAGTTAGGAGTTCATATAGGGAAATTTGCATTTAGCATTTGAAGAAGAAAATTGTGCATTCACGTAGTACGCATACCCTGTTTTCATGGACACAATGCATTTGCATTGATTGTTAGGTGTGCATTTTACTTCTTGTTGCGTCATAACACCATTAGTTGCACGACCATATCCTATTTTTGAGTAATAAAGCCAACTAAAATCAATGCTAAATAAAATGAATTACACTCTTTTCTTTTCTAGGGTGCACCAACAAGCTTAGGTTTTAGGATCTTGGAATAGTTCATTGTAAGGAATTTCTCTCCGTAACACTCCATCATGATTACTGATTTGGTTTTCGTGAAAGTCCCCTTACTTCTCACGGAGGTTTTCTGGGTTATTGGGTTTTTGCTCTCACGGTAGGGTTCTTTTGATAACGGTTTGGGGTGCTGCAGAACGGTCATTTTTGTCAAGGTTTGTTTTAGCTCGGTTACTGTGGCTGTGATGGAAGACTTGGAGTTGGTGGATTATTCCAGTGACCACCTGGAGGCTCAAGATGTGTGGGGGGTGCCAGCTGGAGGGTTGAGGGAGGCCCTGGAGGATTTCCTGAGGCTAGGGCTAGAAGGAACTGGAGCGACCGGTTTAGGGCTGGAGAGACCGGCTTCTGACTTTTCTCCTTCCGATTTTCTCTCGTTTTCACCCTATCATATTCCTGGTGATTTTGAGGTAGACAATGGGTTGCAGGTGGACCTACTGGGTAGTTCGAGCTAGAGGGAAGCTGGGGATTTTTTCTCTCAGAATTTAGGGTTTCCAGTGACAGGTTTGGAGGAGGGTTTTGAAGTGGTGCAGGGTTTTGACTGTGTAGCGGCAGCGAGGGTGGCTAGGCAGGTGGAACAAGCCTATGGAGAGGGGGAAGGTGGCACGGTAGTGAATTGGAGGGGACCGTTGGTATTTTCGGAGCACCGGGCCTGTGCGAGTCCTGTCTCTGCTGTAGGGTTGCCAAAGGTTGCTGAAGTGGACTCGAAAGGGGCAGAGGAGAACATCAGGGGCTCTTCTAAGAGGCGCAAGAGGAGATGGGTTAAGTCCAGAGCTCTGGGTAGTTATGCGGTGGGAGAAGACATTGATTGGGATAGGGTTTTATTGATGTCGCAGAGAACGCTGGTGGGCAGGGTCATGGGCAGGAACTTTGCTCACAAAATGGTGGTGGATTGGGTGGATGAAAACTGGAGAGAGTTTCTAGGTTACTCTCCGGAGGTGGATATGCTTCTCCGCGGATGGTTTGCGGTGGTGGTCAATTCAGAGGTAGACATGAGAATGATTTTGAATAAAAATTTGCATATGAACCATTCACCTATATTACTGAAGCCTTGGCACCCCCTTTTCGATGCTAGTCGGGAGAGGGTAGACAAGATTCCTATATGGGTTCGGCTCCCAGGCTTGCCTCTCCATTTCTGGGATCCTTTACATTTCCGAAAGCTTGGTGATATTTTGGGAAAATATCTGGAAGCGGATTTATCTTACATGGAAACTCATTATAAACAAGTGGCTTGTATCTTGGTTGAGGTGAACATACGAGAGGGTCTTCCTGAGACCATTGACCTGGATTGGGGGCCTGATATCATTACTCAGCCTTTGGATTATGAAAACATGCCATTCCGGTTCAGGAGATGTCATGCTTATGGACATCCGGTATCGGAGTGTCACCTTTTGATATGCACTTTAAATGGTGGGAAGAAAAAAGTGCTCAAGGTGGCTTCAGAAGGAGAACCTAATGAATTGGAATCTACTGATCCCATGCCGGTTACAGAGGGTTCTGGTTGTGAGAGGGTTTCAGAGGATTCGGATCCGGTTAGTCAAGACATAGAAGGGGAACCAGATGTCCGTGCTGACTGTCCTCCATCTCTTGCAGCCATGGGTGCACTCTCTTCATCAGTGGAAGCAGATGTTACTCCGGGGCCTCCTATCCCGGGTATTTCTACTTACTCCCTTTCTCCCTCTATAAATTTATTATTGAATCAGTGCACTTTAGTTGGTCATGATTGGGTGGAGAGGTTAAAAAACTTGACCATTTCGGGCCCTTCAGAGTCCCTGGGGTCTGACTGGGCTAAGGGTACTTCATTTTTGGAGGGTGTCCCCACTGAACCTATTTTTGATCCAACTACTGTAAACCCCATCATGTCGCTGGACTCTCCGATCACCCTTGAGCCAGATACTGGGAGGGGGGATGAGGATTTGGGTTATTCTTCTCCTGAGACCTTAGAATCTGGGTACTTTCTCAGATCATGCAAAAAGAAGTCTGGGGGGGCTTGGGGAAAGATCAGATGCCGGTGCGAAGGGGAAGGGGCAGAATTTCACATTTCTCAAAGGCTCGGTCGAGGGCAAAGAATGATCTTCGGAAGGGGAAACAACTCTCTATTGAGAGGGCACTTAGAGTGGTGAATGCTCGGAGGCCTGTTAGGAAATGAATATTATGTCCTTCAATTGTCGGGGTTTGGCTAGACCCAAAAAGAAATCAGCCTTCAAAAGGGTGCTTACTCTTGAACACCCTGATGTGATTTTGCTTCAAGAGACTTTAGGTTTAGGAGATATTATTAAGGATAGATTGGAGAGTTGGTTTCCAGGATGGTCTTTTGTGACTCTGGATGTAAGGGTTTGTTCTGGGGGTCTGGCTGTGGGATGGAAGTTAAGTGCGACCAAGCTTATAAATTCTTGGGGGAGGGACTCAGCTCTGGGAGTTGAGCTTTTATCAGTCAATTTGGGCACTAATCTATCTGTGATTAATGTTTATGGGCCCTATTTGAACCGAGCTCCTTTCTGGGATTCACTTCTTCAGGATCCACTCCTTGGAGGAGACTCGGTTGTGGTGGGGGGTGATTTAAACTTTTCTCTGGGTCAGGCTGAAATTTGGGGCCCTCATGCACAAGAGGATCCTCAAGCGGGGTTTTTCCTACAAAGGTTGGTAGAAAAAAATCTATTGGATATTGAGCCTATTAAGTTGAATCCGACTTGGCGGAATAATAGGGGTGGAGAAGCTAGGGTGGCGAAAAGGCTGGACATGTTTCTGGTGGCAGAGCAGTTGGTGGACAGGTTCTTTCTGGTTAGGCAATGGGTTGGAAGTGGGGGTAACTCTGATCACTTCCCTATATTCTTTGAGATTAAAACAGGGCCCATCAATCCGCCTAGCCCACTGAAGTTTAACAAATCCTGGCTTCTTGATGAATCTTTCAAAAACCTTTTCCTGGTTCATTGGAGGAGTTATGATGAGACTCTAGACTGAACAGCTGCCTTCCAATTTGCTGAGAATATTAAAAGATTAAAAGGGGAGGTCAAAAAATGGGCTATAGCCAAAATATTGAGAGAAGATGCAGAGTTAAAGCTTGTAGAAGCAGAACTCCTTAAAATCTATGAAGTGGTAGGGGGGGGGGGGGGGGGGGTTCTTGACTTTGGAATCAAAAGAAGCTCTGACTATTTTGGAAGGCAGAAGGAACACTCTTTTACTTGAAAGGGAGGAATCCTGGAGACTCAAGAGCCGTGCGATATGGCTCGAGTGTGGGGATGAGAATACCAAATTATTTCATGCTTATACCAAGGGAAGAAAGGCTGCTAATACTATTTGGTGTCTGAAAGATGATGCAGGACTAGAACATTTTGATTTTGATGGGAAAGCCAGTTGCGGGGTGAATCACTTTGAAACTTTGTTTCAGGCACCTAATCAGGCTACCATTGTGGAAGTTATCAGGGTTGCATAGATGTTTCCAAGGTTTTCTGAGGAGGAGGACAATAGGAGGTTGATGAGACCTGTGGTCGAAGAAGAATTAAAAGAAGTGCTGGGCAGTTTTCAAAAAGACAAGAGCCCTGGGCCGGATGGATGGACGATTGAATTCTTCCTGGGTTTTTATGAGGTATTGGGTTTGGATCTGCTACAGGTGGTAGAAGATACCCGAATCTTGGGTAAAATTCCTGCTAGTTTCAACGCCACTTTCATAGCCCTTATCCCAAATACGGATAATCCTGTATCTCTCAATGAATTTAGGCCCATCTCATTATGCAATTGTATCTGTAAGATTGTATCGAAGGTTATTTCTCGTAGACTAAAAGCCATTTTATCTAAGAATATTTCAGCTGAGCAATTTGGGTTTTTGGAAGGTCGACAGATTCATGAGGCCATCGGGGTGGCACAGGAAGGCATGCATAGTCTGAAGAGTAGGAGCATCAAAGGGGCTATTTTGAAAATTGATCTCTCAAAGGCATATGATAAGGTAAGTTGGATTTATCTCCGACTGTTACTAACACATCTGGGGTTTGGTATAAATTTCATTAGATGGATCATGTCTTGTATAACTACTATCTATTTCGTTGTGTTAATTAACGGGGCAGCCTCTCCTTTTTTCCATGCTGAGAGGGGTCTTCGTCAAGGGTGTCCTCTATCCCCTTTACTTTTTCTGCTGGTGGCAGAAGGTTTAAGCAGGGATTTAACTGAAGCTAAGATGCAGGGTCGTTTCTCTGGCATATGTATTGGTGATCAGTTAGCTATTACCCACCTTCTATTTGTGGACGATGTTCTGATATTCTGCTCTGGAGATAGAAGGGATACTCGGGTTCTGAAGGAGATTCTGGATCTCTTTTCTAAAGCAACAGGGATGGATATAAACATAGAAAATTCAACACTTACTACACATCTATTGCGGCCGGAAGAAGAGCTTGAACTCATCGAGAATTTCCCTTTTACCACCACAGGTCTGGAAGTGGGTTTAAAATATCTGGGCTTCTCCTTAAAAGCTAATCTTTACCTGAAAAATGATTGGAGCTGGCTGATTGGCAAGGTGGAGAAAAGATTAAAGGTTTGGAGCTATAGGTGGTTGTCGAGAGATGGGAGGCTGGTGCTGGTTAAGGCTGTTCTGGAAGCCATACCAGTTTATTGGATGTCACTTTCTTGGATTCCCAAAGGGATTCTAGAATTAGGAGTCCCAGGAAGACACACTCAGGGGGATCGGTCATCTGGAAGGATGTGGTGAAATCCTTCTCCTTAATTGAATCAAATCTGACTTGGGATGTGGGTAATGGAGAAAAGGTACAAGTGGGGCGGGATCCATGGCTTGGGAGTGAACAACTGCATGTGCTTCCAGAGGAGGTTACTAATGCTCTGGCTTTAAGGGGAATTACTACATTAAATCAGCTGGCTAATCAGAGACCTGAGGATCCTTGGATCCAACATTGGAAAAGTGATAATATGCTGGGACTTGGGGAACCAGAGATAGTCTTTTTTGAAAATTATATCAGAGGACTTCAAATGGCACACATACAGCTCTCGGAGCAGGAGGAAATATTAATTTGGGACATGGATCCGGGAGGGGCTTACACCCCAAAGGCGGGCTATTTGATGTTAAGTGCAGAGGCTGGGGGTAGGGAGGAGGTATGGTGGTGGAGAAAACTTTGGAAGTTAAAGTGTCCTTCAAAAGCAAGACTGTTCATGTGGTGCGTTCTAGAGAACAGGGTTCCGACCTGGGACATCTTACAGAAGAGAAGCTTTCAGGGACCTGGATGGTGCGTATTGTGTAAGAAGGAGCTGGAATCGATTACACATCTTTTTAACACTTGTTCATTCATGATTGCTGTATGGAAAGATTGTATGAGGCAGGTCAGGATGAACCATATATGGGAAGGTATTACTGTGAACAGCACGTGGGAAAACTGGTGGAGATCCTTCTCACACTCCAAATTAAAAATATTACCATTGATAGTTATCTGGGGGATCTGGCTGGCAAGGAATGGGCTTATTTTCCAGGACAAAGTAAGTGTCCCTCAAATAATCAGCGCTCAATCTGTGGGCTTATACAAAGCTCTTCCTAAATATATTAGAGCTGCTGATCAGCGAAGGATTTTGGAACTTGACTTGGATAAAACCCACCCTTGGGGTTTCTTGACAGAGCAGCACAAAATGATTTATGTGGCGGGGGGGAAATACTGTACATGTCTGACTCTCATTTCTTCTCCCTTACCATGGTTTTGGGTGCGGGCTCGAATAATTTTGCAGAACTTATGAGCTTAAAACTACTTCTTATCTTTTCCAGCGAGAAGGGTATAAAGAGGATGACTGTTCTTGGTGATTCCATGAATGTCATCAACTGGACCAAGCAAACACAAGAGTGCAGGAATGTCAGACTAGCTAATATTATTTCATCTATTCAAACTGTCATTCAATCATTTGATACTTTCTCTTACAGGCATGTATACAGGGAAAATAACAAAAACGCGTACCAGGCATCCAAAGAAGGGCTGCGCATGGACTTTGGAAATTGGAAAGTTCATGAAGAAAGGGACGGGAAGAGCTATGAATACTATCACAGACCTTTCATAGATTGAGAGATGACAGTTATATATTACTGATTGTACACAGAACAGTTTTTTGCCTGATTATAATATTTCCTTCCATGCAATATTATATGAAGAGGTAATAGCAAGGTATGTCCGAAGGGACAGAAATATTTTGTGGAAACAGAATTTACATAATTTTTGCATTTTTAAAAGCAGACTTAAAAGTCTCATCAATGGAACCTATATTAATAGGACTTGGTCAATTCACGGTCACAGTGAATCAACAGAATGTAATTTTGATCTCAATAGATGAATGAAATTACGCTTTTTTCTCTTGGAAAAAAAAAGAACAGATTCTTCCTCCCAATCCAGGCTGCATCTAAACTAAAATGAAAACCCAAACTGCACTCTTCCTTTCAGAAAAAACCCCGACTCGACCAGCATCTACGGGAAATTTTTGCCATTCCATAAAATCGTGTAGGAACACACCAAAACGGCAGGGAAAACACTACCGACAGTCGGAAAAAATCAGTAAAGCATCAGCGGGATAGTCTTATTAACAGCCACAATGGCGAGCTTCAGACAGACAACAAGTTCCACGAGATCATTAGGTCTATCGGTGTCGAAAACTCTATAAGTCGGATGGTTAGCGCATTACGCAGCCGCAATGGCGAAAGACGGAAAGACTACGGGCTCCACGACAAATAAAACATATCGGCGAGTGGAAGAATGAAATACTACAGAAGAATAGTCCTATTCACAGCCGTAACGGTGGAAGACCATCAGACTGCGAGTTCCGCGGTCAACATAAAACATTGGCAAAAGAAAAATTTATATGGCGGATGGTTAGTCCATTGAGGAGCCGCAACGACGGACAACATAAGGACTATGGCTTCCAATTAAAGTTATAAACCATTCCGAGAGTGAAAATCAAAATATCGCAAAGTCAAAAACCTTGGCATCGAAAAATAAAATAGCTAACCTTCGGAACATTCAGCGTCTAGCTTCTGCAATGGCGGAAAACGTAAAGATTACGGCTTCCGTTGTTGTCCAAAAAAACTTCCGACAGCGAAGATTTATCGAAAAACCAAGTGTTAAGTGTTCGAAAGACTTAGGCTGGGCAATGATGAAATCAGTTCGTTTAATCCTCCGAAACAGTGACAACAAAGAAAAACAAGCTCCAACTCGAACGTAAATAGACCTCCGATAGTGATGAAGGACATCATTCAAACCAAATAGACATCATTTTCAAAAATCCACCATTAACGCGTTTGCAAACAGGAAGCAGTTTTTTGAAAAGCATGAAAGCACTGACCTCACTTCAACTTCAAACAATCCAAGTTTGTAGCAGAGGGAAAAAAGAAATAGAGTCTAGCAATCCAAACAATCTCAAGCAAGATAAAATAAAAAAGGAGGGCCCAAAATTTCAAAAAAATTGGGGGAAAAGTTGCAGCTGCAACAGGATAATAGTCAAGAACCTCACAGGACAGGACAAAAGGATAACTCAGATGGATAGGGTATCCTAGTGGGGTCTCCCAATATACGCAAGGTACGTGGGAGCTCAAATCAGTAGTATTTCTATCTAATGCACAACCGTTCACAAGGGCCCTTCCTATATACAATCAAGTACGTGAAGTACCTTTCTATATACCTCAAGGCTACATGAAAGGTCCTTCGATATACCGACGGTACATGGAAGAAACACTTTAGTCCTGGGATGTATTGTAGACAAATAATGACAACTCCTACATTTAACGATGCTCGAACATGTCTCTAACCTATCACACAAATTGCTAAAAAAATTAAACCTAAGCTAGCGCTTAATTTTATCTTGTGCGTTTAGGTGGAACTATGGAGTGAAAACTCGAAATTAAAGAAGATGCACACTGATCTATATGATAATGCAAGTTTTCCTCTTCAATGAAATTATACCTAAGAGAGGGACAGAGAGGTTCGATTAATTTGAAACGTAGAGTAAATCCCATACAACAATGAAACAAATTTCTTATATGATCCATTCCTAACTGAAACAAACAAAAGCTTATCTTTTGAACTGAAAAAGAAGTGAGACCTCTAATGAAAAGAAAGAAAAGATTGTTACAACTTTATACAAAAGTGTTCATATTTTTCAACTAAAGTATGAATGAAATAATCACAAAATCATACAATATCTTTCATATGCACTTTTCCACAACTTTATGAAAAAAGGAAAAAACATACAAAAATCCTGTATAACAAATGAAGAAAAATTGAAATGAATCTTTTCTTGTTCTATCAAAGAAGACATAAATCAGAGATCTAACAAAACCAAGTTCTATTCAAAGCCAATTATGAAGCTTTAAAACACCAACATCAATCAAAGTTCTTGAGAATAACTATGGATTCATACACGCTCAAGGGGTGTCCGGCTCAGTTTTTTTTTTTTTTTGGATTGAGTTTTTTGTTCAAAAATAAATTGCAGAGTTCAAAAAACAACTGTAACAATATGAATCATGCATCTCAGATACCAAAAGAAGCATTTAAGAATCAAATACCAAACAGGGCTAAGAAGAATACCTGGCACCACTTCTACAGGTGTTGAACATGGTGTTACCAGCCTGAGCACCGCTTCTTGCACACAGGAACAAAGCGATGGCACCAATTACTGCAGGTTCACACCAGGGTGTTACCAAGTCCAGCACTACTTCTTGCACATAGAGAAAGTGCGGTGGCACCGCTTCTTTACCACAAAGGAAGAGCGGTGACAGCTCCAGAACTGCACTTATAACACAGCTCAAGAGCGGTGCCCAAGATGGTGATTTGAAAAATAAAAAAGCAACAGAAAAGGAAGTTACAAAATGAAAAATGAACCCAAATAATCACCAAAAAACCCAGTGAACCAAAAATATGAAGATCCAAAGGCAGAAAGAGGCAAAACAATCAAATTCAAAGCAGATCTATAGATCTATGCATGGAAAAGTAGATCTAGAAATTGAAAATGAAGGTGGAGGTTTCAACTTACCAATGATCCAGAATTCAAAGTAGATCCCCAGCAGAGTCACCACTTTTGTTAGCCGAAAATACACACCTCCTGCAGACAAGAGTTGGTTCCCTAGTCTGAATGGTTCAGATCTAGAACAAAACACAGACACGGAATGCTCATTAGAGGAAATTTGGGGTCTAAAATGGGCCTTATAAGAAAACGTGCCAAAATAAGTTTTTGTGAGTTGGAATTCAAGAACCAATAGAATTTCAATAAAATAAGTCAACCATAATGGTTGAATTGACATATTTGTCATTAAAAAAAACTACTTTTTTTGTTCGTATTTTCGACATATCTCATTATGTTTTTACTCAAATTTCGATCGGGAGAGCTCGTTGGATGCGGAATTTGATTCCGCATCCAACGCGTACCCGC
>LPNX010324652.1:32062-71907 GCA_001517045.1 Pseudotsuga menziesii | reverse complement strand
TTCTTCCTCCAAAATTAATCAATATTATTTTATTATTTTAACTATTATTTTATTGTTTTCCTTAGGAGGCCCATTTTAGACCCCAAAATTCCTCTAATGAGACTCTCCCTAGATCTGGTTAATCACTTGAATGGAATTCCATGATGCTTCTCTCAAAGGTTTTCCTCACTATCCTCACAGATTAACTTGTTAAAGATGGAAGAAAAAAAAGGAAAACATGATAGCATACAATCTAATCGACTAGATCTATGCTTGTGACCAAGGAATCAAGCAATATAAACACATGAAACAGTAAATATGGGAAAGAGAAGACATTCTTTATTAATGAATGATTGGAGAGACTACAACCTTCATGCCTTGGTGTTGAGAGTTCCTTCCAATGGCTCCTTTCCTCTAACTACACGTTGCCTCCAAAGACTCAAGAATGGTTTTGACAGAGTTTGGGTATGAAACACAATTCTTCCTCTCTTAACCCATGGGGGATGAGATATTATTTAAAGGAATGGGAGGATAGGTATGGTTGAGGATCTCATGGGTGAGGTGGATATTAGATCCTAAAAGGGAGGATCTCAAGCTCCAGCTAATCCTAAACCATAGGAATGAGGCTACACATAGTCAAGCTTCGAGAATCCTCTCGAAGCTTCTCTTTTTGCCTTCAAAACTCTAGCACCGCTTTTCCAAAGAAGCAAACAAACAGTGGTAAGGGGGCACCGCTTTTGTCAGTAAGGGAAAGAGCGGTGGCACCTCTCATTTCTCATGTATCAGGAACAATGCTGGCTCTTTTCTTCTTGGCTAATGCTTTTGATCAATGGGGAAAGAGCGATACCCGCTCAAAAGAGGGAAAAATTGCAAGGGGTTTATTTATTCCTTCATTTCTCTAGGGAAAATATGAGGGATTGGAGCATTCAAGGGGATACCTATCTCATAACATGAGGGTGATGAGATTTCGGTATAACACCAAGCATATGCTCCAGATAAGTAGAGGAATCAGACAAATAAGCAAAGGACTTGGGAGAATCAACGGTTTGTGTAGAGATCCGTAAGATAAAGCACAGGAAGAAAGTTTGAAAGAAAATATGATGAATAGATCCAATGGTTAGGAGTGAACCCACAAACAAATCAACTATCAGGAGTGAACTCATAAAGTTTGAAAGAAAATCTAATGAATAGACCCAGCGGTCAAGAGTGAACCTGCAAAGAAATCAACGGTTGGGAGTGAACCCCCAAAGTTTTGTTGGTAGGGGTTTGGGGTAAGTTGCGCAGCATCGTGGATGTTGCACCAACTTGAAAGACACTGCTCAAGATGAAGACAACACACAAGTTGGAAGATAGACTACTTTTGAATATTTTGTGTCACTTTTTGTACTTTTGGACCATATTTTGTGGATATTGGTCACTAGTTGATCAATCAATTAGGAGTTAGTTAGAAGTGGATTATGAATGTAAAGGTGCAAGCCTATAAATAGAAGAATAATTTTAAATGTAAGGTATCAAGTGATTTGTAAGAATTGAGAGTACAAGGCTCAGTTGAATTGTTGTCTGTTTGAATCTGTGATTGATTGTGCAAAAGCTAATATGATGAGAGAGATGTTGATCTGAACTGTCATACTATTATCTTTTTGTCTCTTCCTATATTTTTGTTCCTACAATCCTATGGTTAATGTATGTGACATGGATCTATGATTTTATATTGATGCTTATAAATGATGTTATCTATCTAGATCTTTTTGCGCAATTAGCATGGTTATTCCTATGATAAATGAATCATGCAATCTGAATGGTTAATGGTTATGTGAACGAATAGATCTGATAGATAGAAAAATGAATTGTCGATGCCCATAGTCCTCTTCTTTTCTACAGAAACTTGGTTCCGTAAACCCTCCCTTGAACATCTCAGGTGATACTTCATCCGCTCTACGAGTGTTGCTGGATAGGGTAAAACCCATTTGGGCCGATGCTTACGGAGATTGTGGTGAGTTGAGTGTCAACAAAGTGGGAACCCCTGTCGACTGGGTTTTGTTGGTTAGGTTTGTGCCAACAAATAGTTTTGTTACCAGGACCTTGTTGTGACTGAGAGGAGGATATGTGGTATCCGACGCGACCAGAAATTCAATATTGGTTTAATCAGAAGCTGTAAGAATTTTTTGAAGCAAAAAATCAGAACCTTGGACTGACGACAGACAAGTGGTTGGTGAGATACATACACGACGATCCTCACAAGTATTTTTTCTATGATTTTCCCATCATACTGCATGAGTGTTTGGTGTAGTTCACATACAAGAAGACAAATTTATAAGGAGGAGAACCAACATCCTAGACCCTTGAATTCATCCAAGAGCTGTAAGAAACTGACAACAGAGAGTCACTAGTTGTTGAGTTCTGGCTGGACAGTGTCCTATAAGGATATATCATTGATTTTGCAATCAACACTACCAAGTCCTACAGCAAAGCAGAAAGGGAATTTTTCAACGGACCCAGAGGTAGGTTCTTATTGTTTGTGAAATTGTCAAATAAAATGCTTGTTTGTGAAAAGGGTATACTGAAGATGCATATAGAGTAGTATAACTCTAGTGTGCGGAGGTGGTGTATACCGAGACTAAAGGGAGGAGATGAATGGGAAGATAAGGGATAGATGGGTGCAAGTTTCAACGATAGTGTGAGGGAAGTTGAGGAAGAAAGTGGTTGTACGAGGGGAGGAGCAAGGTTTTGATAAAAGAATAGGTAGAGGGTAGTGGAAGGTCCTACTATGATTGAAATGCAATACCGCAAAGGATGACCATACTGAACGAAGTGACCCTACATCGATGAAGAGGATGACCAGACCCAGACTATGCCCAGGACAATAGTAAGATCAAGCCCTAGAAACAATGCACCCACACCTCCGCGCACTACTTCAAACTCAGGGAGAAACAAAAATTCCACATCAACTTTCCCAACGTGTCAACAACATTTTAGTAGTAGGTCAGCATCTGTAAGAAGAAGGATGAGGATGACAAACAATGACACAAATTTACATTTGTTTCATGGAAATAGAACTGACGATCCCGAGCAGTATTGGTTTCTCTGCAAGGCAGTATGGACTGTCAAACAGAACACGGATGATGATGTCAAGACAGGCCAACTGGAGACTACTCTGCAGGGTCATGCACTAGATTGGAACATGAAATTTATATTGGTTCCTATGAGGACCCCTGCAAAAAAATTGGATGAAGTCCGAAGGGGGATGATCGAAGAATTCTGGAAACCTAAATATGAGGCGCAATACATTACCAAGTTAAAAGAGATTGAGAAATTCCCCAATGAGACTCTTTGGGAGTTCGATCAAATATTTAAGACATTGATGGTGAGAATTAGTTTTATATCAGTTACATTTAGCACAAATAATGGTTTATTGTGGCATTGGTACCTCATATTCGAAAAGCCCTGATGCAAGAGAAGATTGTGACACAGAGTGAGGCTCTGGAGATTGCAATAAAGTTAGAATATTCACCTGTGGGGAAGCTTGCAGCTGGTATGAACCAAATTCAGGAAAAGATAGTGAACTTGATGCTACAATTGTAAGACATTAAGAAAGGGAAAGAGAATCATGAAGATCTTTGGTGCACTCATTGTCGCGTATATGGACACACCAAAGACACTTTCCCCTACTTCCGAAATTATCTGCTATTGGGGGCATTGAACCCACTAAGTTGCAAAAGTGTACCATGGTGTCACATATGTCAAGTCTATGGACACCAACATGAATAATGTATCTATATGCAGAAGATAGTGTCAAATCCATCCAACCTATATTTTTCATTTTTTCAATTGGTGGGGCATGAAGATAAAGATTGCCGTGCATATGATCTACTTCAGGAAAGAAAATATGATTCATACATTGTGAAGGGTGAATATAATCATGAAATATATCAAATAGAGCCACACCCTTGTATGGTAAGCTCTCGACCACAACCGCAGTATACACCATTGTTGCAGATGCAATTTATACCATCGCAGCTATAACCCTCAGTTTGTGTCACAACCTCAATTTGCACCACAACTGCAGTACAATCAAATGATGATGCCTCAGCCACAGCCATGTTATGTTCAAGTAGCGCACTATGTTCAGCAGTAGTCAAATCCCCCTTCATAGAATATGGCTCAAACATAGTATCAATAGCAAGGAGGATTTAACGGAGGATTCCAAGGAAGAGGAGGAGGCTTTGGAAGAGGAGGAGGATGAGGTTTTTGTCCAATGTTACAATTGTGGGTATCTGGGTATTACTAGAGGGACTACCCACACTTTTATTTCTGATGTACATACTACATGGTGATTGATCATACTGTCGAAAACTACCCATAGCTAATCACAAGATGGCAGGTCAAGAATTTTCCTCACATGCAGAATCAGAACGAGTTACAGACTTAGAATTAGCTAGAAAACTAGAATCAGTTGCATAACCAAGCTCATAATCAAGTTCCACTTTAGAATCAGACTATGAATTAACCTATGAACCCTCTTTTGAACTAGAATCCACCACTGACTCAGAATCCACCGATGAACCAGACTCAAGGGCCAACTGTTGCTACGATTTCAACGGATCCCAGAACAGAGGATGTTGGCATTGCCATCGTCACCTGCAGAGGTGCGATGACTAGAGAGGATGAGCCCCACCCACAAGTTCGATTATCTGGGAAGAAAAAAATAGCGTTTGATATCGCAACTGAAAAAGAGATAGTTTTTGGAGCCCGGGATGCGATCGAAATAAATCTTGGTAAGTCACCTGTCTATGAAATGCCTTTTGCTTTTAATTATTGACTGGAGGCAAGACCATCGTGAAAACATGGTACCTTGCAACACTTATTTGAAATTTTTTTATCACTAACATGAGATCCTGATGCTCTAGCTGAGATCAAAAATTTGTTGCACCGCTCGGGTAAGGAACGAAAGGATTCCGCGATAAACTAAGTTACATAAGAAAAAGACGGGCAAAGAGATGCACATGAATTTCAGATTGGGTAATATGAAGTCAATTCGGTCATTCTGGATCTGGGTTCCAATGTAAATATCCTAACAAATAAGACATGGAAAAATATGGGGAAGCTGACATTGGGTTGGTCCCCTATGTAGTTGTGCTTGGCTAATCAGGCTAAGGTACAACCAATCGAACGGGTGTCTAACATGGTCGTAGATATTGAAGGTGTGAAGACCTATGCTAATTTTGAGGTGATTGGAGTTGTTAATGGTGAAGGCTCCTATCCTACACTGTTGGGGATTGGATGGGTTAATGATAGTATGGTAGTGATTGACTTTAAGAAGCGGATTATGACATTTGAGAACTAAGAAATTATATTGATCATGCCTATGGATCCCAACGAAGGATGGTGATATATTGAACCGGTAAAGGATAAAGTTGTCAAGGGATGGGATCACACTTACAACCTCTCTAAAGATTATATCCACCCAACTGCTGACGGAGAACTCAGTTGGCGCAGCGCTAGTTCTGTGTCCTCTTATTCTAACGATGCGTTAGAAAACTGGAAAAACTGCATGCATGAGGTGTCATTCAGGAAATTTGGTCTGATCATTGTACCATGTCGCGACTGATATTGTCAAATTACCAGTTTATGAAGGGCTACCAGAACTTTCATCGTTCTTAATGGATTTTGAAGAAAAGGTCCCGGAACTGCAGTGATTTTTGGAAATGTAGGAAGCATTGAAGTCTACTCCAACCCACTGGTGGGAGACTCATAAAAAGACAATTACGGGATGGGTACAGTGTTGATGATTGATGGAAATTCACTTTGGTGACATAGAGGTGTATCACACTAGGAAGTATGATGGACAAAATCACCCTAATGGCCATTTAATGGAATGCCAAACATTGTGGGGATTGTGACCAAAGGATAAATCGGTCCATGCCTTTATTCACACCTTGGACAAAATTCCAAGATCATGGTATGTATTAGCAAAGTTGCAAAGAGAAATAACCATTTGGGAAGAGCTAACATTTTTCTTTGTGCATAGATTTAGTTTCGTAGATGCTAATCTCGATGTCAACAATGCACTTCAGATCATTCGGGACGTGGTTTTAAAAGTTGTGCTAGTCGCATATCCCATGGACCCACATGCGCATTGGCACATGTAGTCAATGATGGAATGCTATAATGTATTTGTTGAGCTTAAAGATGATGATGAGCTACAGAATATCAATATTCCAAATATGGAAGGAAGTAGGTATGTCACAGCACTAGATATACCGACTGATCCAATGAATTGGCCGTTGAAGATTAGAAAATTTAACATTGGAATGGAGGAGAATCCAAAATTTGCAAGTGTTGGGAACTACTGAGATGAAGAGACCATGGAAAAGATCATGAATCTGCTGCATGAATTCTAGGATCTCTTTCCAACAAAGTTCTCAGAAATGAAGGGGATACTGGGTGATCTAGGAGAGATGAAGATTTCGTTAAATCCATATGTGAAACCAGTAAGACAAAGGTCGTATCGCCTAAATCCATGATACAAAGAAAGAGTCAAGGCTAAGATCGACTAGATGTTGGATGATGCAATCATTGAGCCAGTGGAAGAATCGCAATGGATCAATCCTATGCTGGTCCAAGACAAGAAACCTGGTGAAATTTGGATCTGTATCGACTTAAGAAAATTGAATGATGACTGTATGCATGACCCATTTCCAACACTATTCATAGATGAAGTACTTGAAGGAATAGGCAGTCAATAAATGTACTCATTTACAGATAGATTTTTTGGTTATCCCCAGATAATAATTGCAAAGGAAGATCGACATAAAATGACATTTGTCACTAAATGGAGCTGATTCCAATACACAGTGATGCCTTTTGGGTTGAAGAATGCGCCTACAGTATTCTCCTGATTTGTTATCATGGCATTTAAATATTTCATTCAGAATTTCCTACAGGTATATATGGATGATTCGACAGTGTATGGTCTAATCAAGGATCATTTGGGAAACCTTCAACTGATGCAGGAAAGGTGTTGACAACATCAGATCGCGTTGAACTCTAAGAAGTGCATTTTTTGTGCACCATTTGGGATACTGTTGGGTCACATTGTATGCAAGCAAGGATTATTGGTTGATCCTATGAAGATAGCGCTCATTTTGACTTTGGCACCACCAACAAATGTGAATATGCTTAGGGTGATGTTGGGGCACACTGGGTATTACTGCAAATTCATTAGAGGATATGTTGTGGTTACTGCCTCTATGGAGAACTGCTGAAGAAAGATCTTGTCTTTGTATGAAGTCCAGAATTTCAAGGTAGCTTCAACACGCTGAAGACCAAGATGGATTCAACACCAATACTTGTATTCCCAGATTGGAACAAGGAGTTCCATGCCCATGTTGATGCACCTTCTGTCGTGCTAAGAGTAGTGCTTGCGCAGCCGTGTGAAGGAGATATGGATAACCCGATCGCTTTCACTAGTTGAAATTTTTCATTTGCTGAGAAAAACTACATGACCAGAAAGCAAGAAGTTCTAGCAGTTGTATATGCACTACAAAAATTTAGGAATTAGCTTTTTTGCGGTCACCTCAAGATGTTTACTAACCATTCTACATTGAAGTATCTAGTTAATAAGCCTGTGTTGGGGAAGAAGATATGCCACTAGCTACTTCTTTTTCAAGAGTTTGATTTGGAAATAGTTGTGAAGTTGGGTCGCTTGAATGTTGGCCTTGATCATTTTTCTAGAATTGAGATAGATGAGGAGCCTACCAATATTGAAGAAGGACCGCCCGATGCGCAGCTATCCAAAATTGACATGGCAGATGACTATTATGCTCCAATCATCCAGTTTTTGGTGACAGGAGTCGCACTAGAAGAATTTTCAACAAGTTAAAAGAAGCAGTTGGTGGTTAAAGCTTCTAATTTTTAGTTGATTGTTGGACACTTGTATAATCTTGGACCAGATGAAATTTTACGGTGATGTGTCCTACCACATGAACAAGAGCAGATACTGGAGGAATCACATGCAGGAGTTATTGGGGGACACTATGGGGGTCGTACTACTACAAGAAAGGTCCTTCATGCATGGATTTGGTGGCCCACTTTACATAATGATGTGGAAGATTATGTGCAGAGCTACGATGTCTATCAACTCACTGGAAAACCATCGCGGCGGGATGAGATGTCGTTGGTACCTCAAGTAACTTTGCAACATTTTGATAAGTGGGATGTGAATTTTGTGGGACCAATCAACCCACCATGGAAGTGTACTGGTGTGCTACATAATCACAGCAACAAACTACTTGACACGATGGGAAGAAGCTACACCAATCGTGGATTGCACTGATGCGACCACCGCAATATTTCTGTTTGACAACATCCTGACGTGGTTTGGATGTCTAAGGATAATGATGAGCAACCAAGGTAGCCATTTTATCAACCACACAGTAAGAGCATTGACAGACGAATTGTAGATACATCATAAGAAAAGTACACCATATCATCTGTAGGCGAATGGGACTATAGAAGCATTCAACAAGATCTTGGAGCATGCACTTACGAAGGTATGTAACACTAACCGAGATGACTAGGATCTGAAGATTCCAGCAGTATTGTGGGCATATCGCACCACTTGCAAGAGATTGATGGGGCAAAACACTATTCAAAATTGTATATGAGTAAGAGGCAGCCATGCCTATGGAGGACATTGTTCCCAGTATACGCATTGTCACCGCAACAGGCATGGATGATGAAGTAGCACTAGAAGAGTGTGTGGTGTAGTTGATATAGCTTGAAGAAGACCTCTTTATCACAGGGTTCTATCAGCGCGTTGAGAAAGATTGACAGAATGCTTAGCATGATTTCCATATCAAAAACAAATCGTTTCAAGAAGGATATATGGTGTTGCTCTATGACAGCAAGTTCTTGAAGCATCCAGGTAAGTTACAGATGCATTGGCTCAGTCCATATCTTGTTAATTCAATTACTTCTAGGGGGGAGTTCAATTACAACAATTAGATGGAGCGATGCTGCCACAATTAGTGAATGGTAACCGCATGAAGCCCTATAGGACAGGGATAGAATAGCATAGTGCTTAAGGAACTGCGCAATATATATATATATATATAGCTAGAGGAAGGGTGCACTAGGAGGAAGTGGATGTGCAAGTAGGAAAATCAGTAGCGTAGGTAGGAAGCTCTATCGTGAAATATGTAGGGTCGCGACATAGTCAATTCAGCAATAAATGAAGCATAGTTAAGACAGTTAACCAGTGATGCTTGCTAAAGAGACGTGTATTGATGGAGAATCTAATCGTTGGGTTGACAAAATAAACAGCAGATTTGGGTAGTTAATGTAGGATTTGGTCATGATGACCGTGGTTGAATTTGTAATGATGAAGAATGGATCGATTGGATGCTATAAGAAGGTGCTTAATGCAGGATGAAAGCACCATTGTGCTAAGTTGAATTGCAAAGAGTATTGAAGATGAATTGAGTTCCAGTGCCGTCAAGTGAATTGTGAGAGTTGTAAAGTGAAGCTGAGATTGTCTCATGATTGTGGGAAATTATTGCGGGATACAAAGTAACCCCGAAACGATAGATATTTCTAGTGAAAGGGACTCGCCCAATAGATTAGTTTCCATCATAGAAGAAGTTTCCAGTATGTAGGTCAGATCATCATCCATCCCGATGAAGAAGTGGCGGGGGAAGAATCCTATCTCCCCAGTGCTGACGAAGAGGAAAATGTGAGCATCGGTGAGGGCAAAGAAGATGCAAACACCCAGATGGGTCCATCTAGCTCTGTTTTTGTAGAATCAGTGGTTCGTACCATGGTCTTTGTAAAGGACATTTAGAGTCAGATCTCTCCCACCCGACCTGGTGTACAACCTCAGTGATTAAACAAGAATCAAAAGTATCAGCCAAAAATTCCACAGCTTCCAAAAGGGATGGTGTGCACCACTGATATTGTACCAGCATTGATGAAGATGAAGTATAAGGATCATGATCTGTTGATGTTACAGGATGTATCGAATGATCCCTATGAGTTATTACCTTCGGTCGAATCAGGGCACATAGTGTGTATCCTACAGCCATGGGCATAGGGGTTGGATAAAGAGGGGTTGCTAGGGATAATCAACATGCCACATTTTGGGCGGCTCAATGAAACAAATGCCTGTGTGTTGTAGCTGCAACCATTTCCCAAATTTCAAAAAAAATTTGGGACCCTCCTTTTAATTTTTTCTTACTTAGTTTTGTTGGGATTGATTAATTTTACTGCAATTTTGGATTGTTGAGGATGATTGTTAAATGAATATATTTATGTTGATGCTACCTTTTATGACTTACAGTGATTTCTTATCTTGCTTTCAGAATTTTGTTGAAGTTATGAATTGAGACCATAGTCAACTATGCAGCCGCCATTGGGGAGGTTCAGTGAAATGACGACCCGACCTAAAACTCTATCTTCCAATGATGCGCTCTCATTTTATTTTTTATTGTCAACATTTTTGTTGAAAACCGTTGGAGCTCTAGTTCTTTGTATTGCCGTTGTTTTGGATGACAAACTGTGAGCCCCACGATGGGAGTTTTGACCTTTTTCGATCATCGTTGGTTTGTTTTGCTAAAGCCTTAGTTTTTTTAGCGCTCCACCATTACGGCTCTATAGCATACTAAACCTCCGCGTGATAGTTTTCCTATTCACCAATGCTTGATTCTCCACCGATGTTTCACTTAAGCTTTGGTTCTATTTGTTTCAATTTTTTGACTGGTCTACAAAACCTTTTTGTAACACCCCGGTTTTGACCCCGTTGCAATAGATGTATATGATGTAAATATTGTAAATGATCATGGTGTGGAGCTAAAGGCCAAGGCCCCGCCATTGATCGGTTATGCTATGTTTTGGATTTAAATTTGTCACGGATGGTATATCGGGACATGCGGCATACCTTATGTTTGTCATCATGTAAATATGCATCTATAATTAATTAAATGAACCCGACCAGCTACGATCGCGGCAACTAAAATGAGAAAGGGGCATGATTTTTACAAGGATAAGGGTGGGGAATTTGTCAAACCTTGGCCAATGGGGTGAAAATCCATGTGTCACCTTTCTTTGTTTACCCAACCACCTCCATTGAAGAATTGTTGCTGGTGGTTGAGGCAGTTAATTGTTTTGGGAGTGGGGTGGCAGGACTATCAGTCTTCACCCACACACACACTCCACCATGGTTGACTTCACTATGGCTAGGGAAAAACGACTGCCATCACTCACGCAGGAAATTTTTACCACTCTCCCCACGACTATGCTGGAAAAAAACTCACGCACTTCTGATTTTTGCACCTTCTCTGTTGACTGTTCATCCTCACACCGGAGTGGGATTCTTGCTCATTCTCACGCGCAGGAATTTCCTGGGTTTTACCCACGTGGTTTTCTTCTGTGGATTTGTGGATGGTATGGGTGAATCCTTTCCTCATGGGTTGATTTGTGGGCTCTACATTGTTGTTCCTCACGCACAGGTCAGAAGACTGTAAATTCCTTCCCAACGTGGTCTGTGTAATTTCTTCCGGTGACTTCGTTGCCCAAAACGGGTTGTTGTTTCCCCACGTTGCTAGTAATGTATGCTGATACATTTCTCTTTTGGGAATGTTGCTTTCCCATGTCGTGAGTTGTGTCTATGGTACGTTTGGGGATTGTTATAATTCGTTGGGAATAGTTTTGGCCACGATAGGGCCAAGAACGATTCAGGATTTGGCTTTCCCTATTTAAGTTGTGACAGCTAAATTAATTGCCTGAGTGCAATGGTTGGTCTTCAGACTATATTGGGAGCAGGGATGGGGCTTGGTTTGCTTGATAAACCTGGTGGATGGAAACCACACAGATAGAGCTAGAGGGCTGGCCTTCTTCTCCATCACCCCTAAATAGCACTGGAAGGGAATGCAGGGCCTGAGGGACTGTGTAGTAGAGAAGGGACTGATTCCTTGTGTTGGGTGTGTTTGGGTGTCTTAGAGGTCAGGCTAGTTCTGGTGTAGGTGTCCTTGGCTCTGTAATGAGCCTACCAGCTTAGCATTGAGCCTTTCCCACTCCTGGATGGCCTGATAAACCCAACTGTGTTGGCTTGGTTGTGTCTTGTATACCTTTGGCTACATGTAAGCCTGCTAGTTCCCTTATTCCTTGGAGAATCATGCCCAGCTCGGGGGTAGCAGTGCTGTTGAGAGATTAAGGAGCACGTTTGCCTATGGTTGGGTGGAACGTTGCAGCGACATAGCTGGTTCCAGATCGAGTTCTTCATAATATAAGTGATCTTGTTCATTTTACTTCTGCAACCTTATTTTCTGTTAATAAAAATGATGAACATGTTAAATGAATGCATGCATGTATGAATGTTGTTGGTTTCCGCTGTGTATGATGATTAATTTCTTGTTTTACTTCAATGCATTTCCTCTCAGCATTTTTTTTTCCGTAATTTAGTGCATACATATGTTCATGGGGCACTTAGCCCGGGTGGTTTAAGCCACGGGTCGTGTCCTCTTCGCCGATCGGAGGCATGGGGACGTGACAGCATGGTATCAGAGCAATGTTGACAACAATGGGCCTCTATGGGCCGAGAAGAAGCAACTGACAGAAGTTGTATTTCATTCTTCCTAGCAGAAGTCATAATAGGAATGACTGTAAAATTGAGAAAATTTGGCTAAGTATGGAACAGTCGGGCCACTAGAGAAAATATTTCCACCGTTGCAGAAGAGTTAGAAGTCTCCCATACACCGTTACGGAAGCCCAAACTGCTAAGTCTTCCGACGGGGAAGGACTTCCGACGTATCGGAAGGGTTAGCAAAAAGACTTCCGCTGTAGCGAAAGAGCTAGCAGAATCGCGCCCGACGGAGGATGTTTGGGGGGGGGGGAATTTGAGAAAATGATCTAAGTGTTGATCAGTCGGAAGAGCCATCGGAAAAACTTCCACAATTGCAGAATATTTCATGAAGTGAACTTCCGCCAATCAGAAGAGAAAGTAGTTTCCCGTCCGTCATTGCGGAAGTCCAAACCGTTAAGTCTTCCGACGGGAAAGTCCTCCGATCACCGACACGTCAAAAAGGTTAAGGCTTGAAGTTAGTTCACCAATCGGAAGAGTTGATGAAGTAAAATTCCGTCGTTGTGGAATCCAAAGTAATTTTCCAGCCGATGAGAAAGACCTTCGACGCCGCAGAAAAGTTTAAATTATTCCAAGTAAATAGCCACCGATCGGAAGGGAAAGCGTTTCACGAGCCGCCGTTGCGGAAGCGAAAGAATTAAGGCTTCCGATCCAAAAGACCGCCGACACCCGAAGCTAAAAATTTATTTAAGGAAGGAGTGGCCAATTGAAAGGGAAAGTGTTCCGAGAGCCGTCGTTGCGGAAGAGAAAGTGTTTCGAGAGCCACCGTTGCGGAAGAGAAAGTGTTCCGAGAGCCGCCATTGCGGAAGAGAAAGTGGTTCATGTGTCGTCATTGCAGAAGCGAAAGCGCTAAGACTTCCGATGTGGAAAGACAGCTGAGAGCCAATTCTGTGCAAGGAAATTTTGAATTTCCCATGGATTTTGAAAGCCCCCTTGACCCCCATCGTCCCCCTCAGATAGACATTCTTTGATGAAGAAAATTTTGTGTGTTTGGGCAAATTGTCATTTTATGATCAGCACCAGGAGAAGGTAAGTGATTCTGATTTATATGCTATGCATCTAACGTTTGATTTATTAACACGTTTGTAGAGTCATAGTCACCTTCCAGGGCAATATTCCAGGCAGTACAGTTGGTAAGTAAGTGGTGGTTCAGTTATGAGAACCCATGATGGGTATGATGCTTGGGATTCCTATGAGCGAGTAGAAGATGTCGTGGGATAAAATGTCTGTAATAGAAATGATGACATAGAGTCTAATGGAAGGAGATTCCAAGAGACACCGTCAGATGTTGCATCTACTATGAGAAGCTTAATCAAAGACCAGGAAGAACAGCATCAATTGAATGCTGCTATGTTGCAAATTTTGACAGACTTGCAAAGGAAGATAGATTCTGGACGAGGTACAGCAAGACCAGAAGACAGTAAGAGCGGTACTAGGAGAAGGAGAAGAAATTCTAGTGGATCATTTGATTTTGAAGAATCTAGCGGGGATTCCAGTTCTTCTTCCCATAGAATAAAAAGAAAGATACACCATAGGGATCACTCTCAAGATGAATTCAAGAAAGCTAAAACTCCTACGTTTGATGGTGAGGTAAAGACTGGACAAGAGGCTGAAGATTGGCTTCTTGGTATTAAGAAGTACTTTCAAGTGCATGATTATTCAGGAAACATGAAGGCAAGAGTTGCCATATTCAATCTGAATGGAAGAGCATCCATTTGGTGGGAACACTTCAAGAAAGTAAAGAGGATCAGTGAAAGGAAACTGAAGTGGAAACAGTTCAAGAAGTATTTCAAGTAGAAATACCTCTCTGACAGGTATTATGATGATAAGATTAAGGAGTTCCATGAGTTGAGGTTGGGACAACAAACCATGGAAGAGTATGCAAATAAGTTTCTGGAGTTGTTGAGGTATGTCTGGTACATCAAAGATGAAAAGGTAAAGGTCCAGCATTTTCTGAGTGGATTACCTCAGTCGTACAAAGATAGAATTGAGTTTTATGAACCAAGAACTCTTGAAGAAGCGATAAGGAAAGCCAAGTATTGCTATGAGCAAAGCAAAGGTAAGCCTGATTACCATAAGGCATGGAAAGACAAGAAGAATGAGAAGTTTGACCAAAGAAAGAAAGGTTTCAAACCTTCTAACTTCAGGAATCAGCAGAAGTAGCCATCTCAAGCTGCGAGTAAGCCAGTTGGAGTGACCGGAGAAAATCCTAAGGATCCACAACAGAATAGAGGGCCACTCCAATGTTGGAAATGTGGAGGACCCCACATGCGCAGAACTTGTCCACTCGAGAATGAAAGTGCAAGGCCAGCTTATAATGTTCAAGAAGCAGAAACAGTGGGTCAAGTAGCAAGGGCAGTTCCTAGGATCTATGCAGCACTGGAGGACCGCCAGGCAGATCACCAGTCAGCTGTGGTTGAAGTGGCAGGTAAGATTGTTGAGAAATATGTTTCTAGATTGAACCCGGTTCTACGCACAGTTACATTACTCCTAGAGTAGTGGAGATTTGTGATTTTAAGAAAGTAAAGCATAGGAAGTCTTGGTTAGTTCAGCTAGCCACTGGGACTAAGAGAAAGGTCAGTGAAGTGGTAGAGAAATGTCCATTGGTCATGAATGGATTGGCCACTTATGTAGATCTGAATGTTCTACAGCTTGGTTCCTATGATGTTCTCATAGGAATGGATTGGTTAGAAGCTCACAGGGTGAAGCTTGACTGTTACAATAAGACTTTTGAATGCGTGAAAGACGAAGGGAACCTCGTAGTTGTGAAAGGTATTCCAAGGGTGATTTCAGTACGACAGGTTTCAGCTATGCAGTTAAAGAAATTCTGTAGGAAGGGTTTCCAGTTGTATGCAGCTCAGGTTTTGGAGGAAATGAGAGAGGAAACTCCGAGGTTGGAGGACTATCAGGTGTTACGGGAATTCAGGGATGTGTTTCCTGATGAGATTCCAGGGTTTCCTCCAAAGCGAGACATTGATTTCACTATTGAACTTGTGCCAGGAGCAGCACCAGTGTCCAAGGCACCCTACAGGATGAGTACGCCGGAGATGCTAGAGCTGAAGATGCAACTACAAGATTTATTGGAAAAGAAGTATATCCCGCCGAGTGTGTCCCCCTAGGGAGCACCAGTTCTGTTTATAAAGAAGAAAGATGGTACACTCAGGTTGTGTATCGTTTATAGACAATTGAACAAGGTTACTATGAAGAATAAATATCCTTTGCCTAGGATTGATGACCTCTTTGATCAAATGAGAGGAGCAAAGGTATTTTCCAAGATTGACTTGAGGTCTGGTTACCATCAGGTGAGAATCAAGGATGAAGACATTCATAAAACAGCCTTCAGGACAAGGTATGGTCATTATGAGTTTGTAGTGGTACCATTTGGTCTCACAAATGCATCGACTACATTTATGTGCCTTGTGAATAGTGTCTTCAGTAGATATATGGATAAGTTTATTCTTGTTTTCCTTGATGACATTCTTGTCTATTCTAAGAATGAGAAAGAGCACGAAGAGCATTTGAGATTGACATTGCAATTGCTTAGGGAGCATCAGTTGTATGCAAAGCTGAGCAAATGTGACTTCTATAGAGATAGAATTCAGTATTTGGTTCACATTATCTCAGAGGAGGGTATATCTGTGGACCCTGAGAAGATTGAAGCCATTATGAATTGGCCTACTCCAAGAAATTTGACAGATGTAAGGTCTTTTATGGGACTTGCAGGATACTACCGGCGATTCATTGAGGGATTCTCCAAAGTTGCACATGCCATCACTTCTTTGCAAAGGAAGGGGATGAAGATCGAATGGACCTTGAGGTGTGAAGAAATTTTCCAGAGGTTGAAGGGTCTTCTCACCCGTGCACCAGTATTGAAGGTTGCAGATCCAGAGAAATATTTTGTGGTGTGTACCAATGCATGCGGACAAGGGCTTGGAGGAGTCCTTATGCAGGACAACCACGTGATATGTTATGAGTCAAGAAAGCTGAAGGAGCATGAGAAGAACTATGCCACTCATGATCTAGAGCTTGCAGCCATAGTACATGCTCTCAAGATGTGGAGGCATTACTTGATGGGCAAAAGATTTGAGCTCAGAACAGATCACTATGGACTGAAGTATTTGTTTGATTAGCCTACTCTGAATGTTAGGCAAGAAAGATGGCTGGAATTTTTATGTGAGTTTGATTTTGAAATCAAGCACATAAAAGGAAGGGAGAATAAGGTAGCTGATGCACTCAGCAGGAAAGCGCAAGAAATGCATGTGGCATCTCTTAGTAATTGCCAATCAGATTTGAGGCAATAGGTTGCCAATCATGTTGCCGGAGATGAATTGTATGAGCAAGTAAAAGACAAATTGCAGCAGCAAAGTCTTGAGAAGAGGTATGAGGGATATAAATTGGAAGAAGATGGGCTTCTCACTTATAAGGATAGAATTTATATTCCAGATGTAGCAAATTTGAGGAGAGTTGTTATGGATGAGATCCATCAAGCTCCATATTCTGGTCACCCAGGATATCAGAAGACAATTGCTACAGCTAGAAAGCAGTACTTTTGCCCAGGACTAAAAAAGGACATGACTGAGTACATTTCGAGGTGTATGAAATGTCAGTAGGTAAAGGTTGAACATCAACACCCTACAGGTTTGTTGCAGCCTTTGCCAGTTCCAGAATGGAAATGGGAAGTTATTTCCATGGATTTTATTACAAGGTTACCAATGGCTTGGAGACAACATGATTCCATCATGGTTGTGGTAGACAAGTTGACAAAGGTAGCACATTTTATACCTGTTAAGTCTACATATGAGACTGGTGAGATTGCAAAGATCTTCATGAAGGAGATATTCAAATTGCATGGATTGCCGAAGGAAATAATATCTGACAGAGATGTCAAGTTCACTTCCAACTTTTGGAAGGGGTTGTTTGCAGATTTGGGTACAAAGCTTAACTTCAGCACTGCATACCATCCTCAGACAGATGGTCAGATAGAGAGAGTTAATCAGGTGCTTGAATATATGCTTCGCATGTATGTAATGGACAAACCAACCAAGTGGGAAGATTACTTGCACTTCGTAGAGTTTGCTTATAACAATGGACATCAAGCATCCTTGGGGATGAGTCCGTATGAAGCTTTGTATGGAAGAAGGTGTAGGACACTAGTGACTTGGGACAATCCAGTGAACTGGATTGTGCTTGGACCAGAGTTGCTCAATGAAATGGAGCAAGAGGTTGTAAAGATCAGGCAAAAGCTGAAAGCAGCACAGGATAGACAGAAAAGCTATGCAGATAAGCATAGGGTGAACAGGGAGTTCAGTGTTGGGGATCATGTTTACCTCAAAGTGAGGGCAATGAAGAGTTCCTTGAAGCTTGGAAGTTGTGCCAAGTTGTCACCAAGATATTGTGGGCCGTTTGAAGTGCTTGAAAGAATAGGGCCAGTTGCTTATAGATTTGCATTGCCTGCTAGCACTAGGGCTCATAATGTTTTTCATGTTTCTTTGCTTAAGAGATATGTACATGATCATAACCATGTGATAAATTGGGATGTGATTCAGGTGGAACCCGAGGGAGAGTTCCAAATCGAGCCAATGCGCATCCTCGACAGGAAGGTCACAATGCTCCGGAACCGAGCCATAGGTTAGGTAAAGGTGCAATGGGAGCACTTCGGACCTGAAGAGGCTACTTGGGAGCTGGAGGATGCCATGCGATTGGCACATCCATTTTTGTTCAATTTTGCGGAACACTGAGGAGATACCAATGTAGCATTTTGTTCAATTTTGTAAAGCACTGAGGACAGTGCTATTGAAGGGGGAGGGGAATGTAACACCTCGGTTTTGACCCCGTTACAATAGATGTATATGATGTAAATATTGTAAATGATCATGGTGTGGAGCTAAAGGCCAAGGCCCCGCCATTGATCGGTTATGCTATGTTTTGGATTTAAATTTGTCACCAATGGTATATCGGGGCATGCGGCATACCTTATGTTTGCCATCATGTAAATATGCATCTATAATTAATTAAATCAACCCGACCAGCTACAATCGCGGCAACTAAAATGAGAAAGGGGCATGATTTTCACAAGGATAAGGGTGGGAATTTGTCAAACCTTGGCCAATGGGGTGAAAATCCATGTGTCACCTTTCTTTGTTTACCCAACCACCTCCATTGAAGAATTGCTACTGGTGGTTGAGGCAGTTAATTGTTTTGGGAGTGGGGTGGCAGGACTGTCAGTCTTCACCCACACACACACTCCACCATGGTTGACTTCACTATGGCTGGGGAAAAACGACTGCCATCACTCATGCAGGAAATTTTTACCACTCTCCCCACGACTGTGCTGGAAAAACACTCACGCACTTCTGATTTTCGCACCTTCTATGTTGAATGTTCATCCTCATGCCAGAGTGGGATTCTTGCTCATTCTCTTGTGCAGGAATTTCCTAGGTTTTACCCACGTGGTTTTCTTCTGCGGATTTGTGGATGGTATGGGCGAATCCTTTCCTCACGGGTTGATTTGTGGGCTCTACATTGTTGTTCCTCACGCACAGGTCAGAAGACTGTAAATTCCTTCCCAGCGTGGTCTGTGTAATTTCTTCCGGTGACTTCGTTGCCCAAAACGGGATGCTGTTTCTCCACATTGCTGGTAATGTATGCTGATACGTTTCTCTTTTGGGACTGTTGCTTTCCCATGTCGTGAGTTGTGTCTGTGGTACGTTTGGGGATTGTTATAATTCGTTGGGAACAGTTTTGGCCATGATAGGGCCAAGAACGATTCAGGATTTGGCTTTCCCTGTTTAAGCTGTGAGAGCTAAATTAATTGCCTGAGTGCAATGGTTGGTCTTCAGACTATATTGGGAGCAGGGATGGGGCTTGGTTTGTTTGATAAACCTGGTGGCTGGAAACCACACAGACAGAGCTAGAGGGTTGGCCTTCTTCTCCATCACCCCTGAATAGCACTGGAAGGGAATGCAGGGTCTGAGGGACTGATTCCTTGTGTTGGGTGTGTTTGGGTGTCTTAGAGGTCAGGCTAGTTCTGGTGTAGGTGTCCTTGGTTCTGTAATGAGCCCACCAGCTTAGCATTGAGCCTTTCCCACTCCTGGATGGCCTAATAAACCCAACTGTGTTGGCTTGGCTGTGTCTTGTATACCTTTGGCTACGTGTAAGCCTGCTAGTTCCCTTATTCCTTGGAGAATCATGCCCAGCTTGGGGGTGGCAGTGCTGCTGAGAGATTAAGGAGCACGCTGGCCTATGGTTGGGTGGAACGTTGCAGCGACGTAGCTGGTTGCGGATCGAGTTCTTCATAAGATAAGTGATCTTGTTCATTTTACTTCTGCAACCTTATTTTCTGTTAATAAAAATGATGAACATGTTAAATGAATGCATGCATGTATGAATGATGTTGGTTTCCGTTGTGTATGATGATTAATTGCTTGTTTTACTTCAATGCATTTCCTCTTAGCATTATATTTTCCGTAATTTAGTGCATAAATATGTTCATGGGGCACTTAGCCCGGGTGGTTTAAGCCACGGGTCGCGTCCTCTTCGCCGGTCGGAGGCATGGGGACGTGACACTTTTGTTTCTACAGCTTCCGCCATTGCGGCATTCTAACAAACTTATAGTCCAAGGCTATAGTATTTTTGAGCTCCAATGTTGAGTTATGGTTCTTAGTGATTTTTTCGTCAACATTTCTTTTGCACTGCAGAGCTCACAGTTGTTACTTTTTTCGCTGTTGCGGCCCATTAAAAGTTTGGACACCGATACCTTAGTGGTTCTGCTAGCCGATTCGTTTGTTTTTCCCGCTGAATGTTTTATTTCTCACCGGGATATATATATATATATGGGATTTGGGGTTTCTTTTTCTATTATTTTTCCTACGAACCTGTGCATGCACTGTCATTGTCATTTCAAATTGGGCGTTGTCCCTTGGCTGTTGGGAGCTCGTGCGTGGGTGGCATCGCCATGGAAGTTTTCAGTTTTTTCTTGTTGACTGCATAGCTCATCGCTAGGTAGGCCAACCTTTGATTCTACCCCTTCAGTTGAGTTTTTAACTAGGGTTTTCATCATTGGTTTGGTTTTTTCTTTCCCCTGTCGTGGTCATTGGGCATGTTTATGGGCATTTTTGTAGTTCATTTTGACAGTTAGTGGACGGGAGTGAGAGAGGGGGGGGGGGTTCTCATTTTCCTTAATGATTTTCATGGAAGCGTTATGAGCTTGTGAACCCTTTCTGACTATTTAGGAAGCTGGTGCAGACGAGCGTTACGCTATCTGCATCGGTTTTTTCTAGTTTGCGTATGGTCATCCGAGGGGGGAATTTTCCTTCCTTTTACAACTGGTGGCCGTTTACCCTGGTTTTGTTCGAAATGACGGAGGGTTTGTTTTTCTGATGATTTGGTTGCTCACGGGTTTGGAACTAGGGTCGCATTTTTTGAAGATATGCCTCATTTTGATGACATTTATTTTGAGCAGGGAGTTTATACATATTTTTTTGAAGATGATAATGCCGAGGATGTATTTTGATTAGACTGGTTTCTTTGTCGGTAGAAGTTTTACCATGTTAACGAAGCCTTTTTTTTATCATGTTAATTTTAGTCATGGGCAAGATCTAAGATTTGTGGTAGACCTATCTTTTGCAGAAGTATTTGATAATCAGCCCTGGTTCTGTATTTTACATAGATTTAGCTATGGCAAACATGGCTGAGGTAAATGCTTAAATAGTTTTTCTTCATTTTTTGAATATTGATTGAACAGATCAAAAGGGCCTAAAAGACATTTTGTTGTATGACAGGGTAGCTTTTCCGAAGACGAGATGTCAAAGAGGCAGAAAAAGAAAGCTCCTATAGTTGAAGAGGAGCCTGAGGTGGAGGTTATCACAAAGGTTGAGCACATTTACGAATACACTAGATGCACCACCGGGGTAGAACCTGAATACAAGTGGGGAAAAATTTACCGACTGATTTCACACCAGGAAGTGTCAGACACCAGTTTTGAAGAAGTAACAATATATGCTAATATTGAAAAATCTGCCTTAATGAAGGACCAGGCCTGAGATTTTCCCATGCTCATAAGTAATTGGATGGATTCGGCCTAGGGCAGATGTGACTACCATGATTCTGGCCAACACTGCCAAGAAGAGCTATGTTGCTTACAACCCTGGTTATGTATCATTAGCTTACCACTTACCAGAATCCCAGGTTTACCTAACTGAAGGTTGGCTGAAGGAGATTAACCTAGACCTAGTTGAATCTATAAAAAGAATGATGGTATGTGGTAATAATTTCCGAACCAGACCATCAAGGGAATATGACACGACTACTTTAAGAACCCCTTACAATTTTATTGCATTAATGCTGAACAAAATCTTTTGGAGAACCCACAGAAGAAGTTTTAAGTTAGGATGGGTTCCTATCATCTTCTATGTATCCACCGAAGGGACTGTGTTCAGCTGGGAAAACATTGTGTCGAACGGTCTCTCAGCTTGTATTGCTTCAGCTCTGGGAGGAGTATCTCAGAAAAAGTATGAGTTCTACATGAGCTCCATATTGATTGATTGTATACTATGCACTTAGCCATTTCCTAACCTAAGGTGCATATGGGACAAGGACAGAACCCTTATGTACATGACCTACAAGCCATTATGGGCACACAAATACTACAATAATTATAGAGAAATTTGTGAACAATTTATAATGCCCTTGTATACGTTGATTTTCTTGAAAGAATGTAAGTGCATGTCTGAAGAAGCACTGCAAGTCATTGAGGAGTTTGCAAATTACTACTTGACTGAGGAAGGGATGTTTATTAGAATGTATGGTTGTTCCAGGGCACCTTTGTTGCTTCCCAAATATGCCACTGACTATGTGATCCAGAAAGAAGCAGTCAGGCAGGTTTTCTTGGACGGTATAGGGAGTTTTTTGTTCGAGCACAAGAAGGCAACTTATCCTCCCATACCGTTTAGATTGGGAAGTTATAAGTTTTCAAAAGTTAAAAAAGATGATGAGTTTGTACAAGAACTGGAGACATTTCACTTTGGAGAAATGAGCTTCCATAGGAATGATTCTCAGAGCAAAGTGGTAGAACATTGCAAGGAAGCCAATGTGCATTTTCAATATATGAACCATTGGGATAAGGATGAGGAAACATTTAGAAATGCAGAAAATATGACTGCATTAAAAAGAAGATCACCACCAAAGGTGGCAAGGGCTAGGCTAAGTAGAAGAAAGCAGATGGAGAGGACGCCAGGAAAAGAGAAGAAGATGCTAGGAGACTAGCAGAGGAGGCCGAAAGTTGGCTTAGAAGTGAGGAAGAAGAAAAGAAAAAAGTTGAACAAGAAGCAGCTAAGAGTGCAGAGGAAGCTGCCAAGAGGGAAGAAGAAGAAAGAAAAAAGAAAGAGGATGAAGAGCTTAAGAAGCAGGAAGCTGAAAGGCTAAAACTAATAGGATCCATGACAGAGCAACAAAATTCTGACCCTGTAGACACTCAAGTGCAAGATAAGGATAATCCTGATTCTCAAGACCCTGCTACAACTGCTGGAAGCACTTTAGGGGAGGTTGTTGTTTCTGGCTTAAGACTGATTCCTTTTGAACAAAAGAAAGGGGAAGAAGTTCCAGACTTCAGTACCACTTTTTATGATAGAGAAAAAAAAAAATTGTAAAGAGGACTGAGAAGAAAGTTGAAACTGGGGGGCAATCAGGGAGGATGATAAATGATAAAACCATGGTCCATGGGATAGACAAGGAGCCGAGACTAACAATCCCAACTGGAGCAGCATTGATCCATGCCTCTGAAGATAATGTGGATCAAATAATGACAGACCTTGAGCAATCAAGGAAAATTGTTTCCCAATTAAGAGACACTCTAAAAAAGGAGAGAGATGAAGGAAACAAATTAAAGAGGAAGTTTGAAGACATGCAAAAATGAAGCAAAGTCCTCAAAGGCAGAGCTTCAGTCCCTCCAAGTAGACAAGATGTCTTTGGAAGTTTCTCAAGATAGCTTAGCAAAATTGTAGCAGGAATATCAAGAGCTAAAGACAGAAAAGGATGGGCTTAAAATAGCATGTGAAAATATTCATGCAGAAAGAGACCAACTGCAAAGTAAAATTGGGGAGCTGGAAATACAAAAGGCTACCTTGGAGCAAACATAGAAACAATTTCAGGTGCAAGCAGCAGAGTTTAAAGACCAAATTGCTTCACTAGCAGCATCTTTGGAAGAGGCCAACGAACAGCAAACCAGTATTCAGCCTTTCAAAGAGCATGTATTAACACATAGAAGCAAAATGCATAGGCTGCAGGTGTCCATAGAAGAAGAGAGATGCAAGGTTTTGTAGGTAGATAATAGATTAAAAGAAATTTTGGAGACTTCTTCTTATTTCGTAGATAGGTCTCAGGACATTTTAGAAGTCCTAACGAGAAGAATAGCAAGGTTGGAGGCCGATGAGGAGACCCCTGCAGACTTACCAGCAAAGGATCAACAAGGTTTAAAACAAGATTATGACTTATTGGATTTTGCCATAAACATAGCTTAAGAATTGAAGAAGGTTGTAAAGAAAATGAAAGGGGCTTGCACCAAGTTTTGTAGGAGACTGCTGATCACTTACAACCGATGTCAGGTGGCTGCTGAGCAGAGAATAGATGCATTTATAGAACATGACCTATTCATAGAGATGTTATATAATAGATATCAAGAGGATGAACAGAGAATTCACCAGGTCAATGTCCTGGACGAACAAATATTGAAAGATGAAGTAGCTCATTCAGGGGTCAGTGCATAGTTACCGGAAGATCAACTATGCTTGAGCTCAGCCAGGATTGAAGTGATAAAAATTCAGGCTGCAAAGTTTGAAATCAATATTCATTTTCTCAAGCCTTCTGAGTTCGAGAGCATTGCATCAGAATCCATAGCATGGAAAAAGTTCCTAAACAATCAAGCGGGGCCCTCCACTTAAGTGCTTTATTATTTTGTTTAAATGTAATATATTGTAATTTGTATAAGCACTCAGTATAAGACAATTTTGGGAGATGAAACGTTGGGGAAACCCAGGGGTCAGTGGGGGCAATCCAAAATTTTTTCCTTTTGTATAAGTATAGGAGAGTTAGGTTGTATAGAGGAATTTTTCCCAGTTAGACTTGTGAGAACACATTGTAATAGGAACTATTTCATTTTGCAATAATATAATTACAATTTTGCCTGTTGGAGAAATTTTTGGGTGGAATGTTCAAATGTTATGAAATGAACAATTTTGAAGGGGAACTATTTCGTTTTCAGTTGCGATTCATTAACTGTGATATCGTTCTAACTTTTTGAACCTATGTTCTTGTGTGAATGTTCTCTGGTTTATTTTATGATAATTTCCGCTATGAGTAATGAATGTTTTCACAGACAATGAGTTATCTTTTTGTTCATCCATTTGCTCATGTTTATGTGTTTTGAATCAAAGAACAGCTATCTATGATTTTTCTTAATGCATGAACAGTAATACATTACTCATTAAATGATAATCTCACTCCCTAGGGATATCTTACTTAGTTTTATTTCCTGCTGTGTGTGGTTTAGATGAGAGAGAGTCTAAGACGAGAGGTAAGAACCTGTGCATCACATTGTGACCACTCCTCGTATTCTTTATCAATCTGCATTTTAGATAGAAACTTGCATATCATACTTAAAGTAAAAAACACAAAAATATATACGGTGCACCGGGTCGCAACCGATAAAACCTTTTAATTTTTGTTGCTTGACCTACGGTAGCTGGACAACAAACCGGACAGATTCCCCATACCAAACAGTCACGGGCTAGTTGGGAATGTTGACTGGGGAGAATCCCTTGTTGTTGTTGCCTACGATTTTCCAGGCCTCAACACTATATCAAGCAACTTTCGTCTTGTTTCCATGGAGGGACACTCTAGTCACAATCACAATCGATTTGATTTCAGAGATCATAGGGTTACCAAAGGATGGGCTAGACCCATCGCAATATTTTAAGGGAAAGGATAATGACAAGAGGCTTGTTGCATGGTTGAAGCAGAGGTATGACTTGTAGCGTGATGGCAGGGTGTATCACATTGATAGCATCAATGATAAGACAATATGTATCGTCGCACAAATCCTAGACAGTAAGAACATCTGTAAGAATTGTCCCATCCAGTGCACTTCAGGGGTGATTATGTGTGCCCAATAATGCACAAAAGGGGTACAAATGAACTGGTCCCTTTTCTTGCTAAACCAGTTGACTGAGGATGCGGCAGTAGTTTAGGCCAAAGAATTGCCTTTCACATACAGCTAGCTACTGATCCTAATTGCATTAGTGGCTTGGATGGAGTTAGGGGACTACCAAAGGATGGATGTTGAAGTGGTCAAGGTATGCAAAGGTGCGCGGTATCAAAACTTGTGGTGGGTAGAGGAGCCCAGTTGGTAAGAGGATTGTACGATCCACTTTTATATATACTGGGAAGCACTGTAGGCGGAAGATATTAAAGCTCCCCGAATAACTAATGAGGTCACAGCTAATTATTGAAGTATCACTCAATTCACCATAGGACCACACACCATTAATTTCCAAGCTCTATGTGACCTAGATAAGCAGTGGTTACCAATGTCTTATAAGGTGATGGATGAGGAATTGGAGGCAGTGATTGATGACTGGCTTGCAGCATGGGGGGAGTTGGTTAGCACCAGTGAAGTATTAGTAGGACCACCATTAGATGCACTCAATGATCCAGTAAGAGGAGCTAAACATCAGAGTCACCATGACTCCGATGGTGAATCATCAACAGAAACTCTTGTAGAACTTGAGGTGCAACATATCCTTAAGGAGCTAAAGATGAAGAGGATAATGGAACAGGATGCGAGCAGTAGTACCAGATCCATGATGGAGGCACAATTACAATAGCTTATTAAGGTCATCACTTACTCATTTGATACTACAGCGAAAAATATGCAGAAGTCTTCCCAGGAAGGTTTCACTGAGGTACGCACCAAGTTAGATTCTATATATAATGTTGTTTCACGAATAGGACCAGAAAGTGTGGCTATGTAGGATTATGTGTCAATTAGAACTGAACCACGAGCTAGGAATGCTCAGGCTCCCCCGACTGCAATCGATGTTGGACAAGAAGATGTGAACTTCTCACTACAGCAGCTGTAGAGAATCATGGTGGATATCAATAAGTTGTCCACCCAGACCTTAGTGCACATACAACGGGTCGCCAACCAAGAGTTGGCTGATCGATGAAAGGAAATCAAAAACTAGTATTTATGGTCACACGAAGAAGAGGAGATGCTATGGAAAGTAGTAGAGGACTTGCACTGTGAGAAGGAAACACTAACGGCCAGCAAAGAGTAGGAAATTTTTGCACTAAAGAAATCACAAGAGGAACTCAAGGAAAATACCATGGAAGAGACAATAGAGCTAAAGAAAGAAACCGACTTCCTCATTGTTGAGAAGGTGCAACTTTTCACTAGTTAGAGGCAGGTAGAAGAGGTCGTTATGAATGCCTTCTAGTACATCCATGAAAGCACAGTGGAGTTGGATGCAGTCTCCAAGGCCAAGTGACTTGGAAAAGTCATCGCACAACTCCAGTTGGAAAACATCCTATTTAATTATATGGTTTACCCAGACACACCGCCAAAGTAGGTTGCAGAATGAAAGAGTTCCGCCAAATAGATAGCAGCACAATTTGACGAGATCGATAAGGAGGATAAAAAGATCACAGAAGCAACAACACAATTTTGGGGCAGTGTCATTCAAGATGAACAGTTAGAGAAACTTACAAAGTAGTTGCAGGAATCCAAGAACCAGTTGGAAACGTTGAAGAAAGCATTGAAGACAATGCCACCACTTGTGTCAATCATGCGTACTCCATACCTGAAGGAGCTACATCAGTGAGTTGGAAAAGAATAGGAACGACGGTGGAAACGCAGTGACCAACTCGATGAGTTCCAAGAAATTAGAGCCCAACTATTGGTAAAAGAAGTCACTCCACTGCAAGCTGTGCAAGATGGTAAGAAGGAAGTAAATGCTAAGATGGTGGAGCATCTGTTAAAGTAGGATTTGATTGCATGTTAGGACCTTGCTGAGAAAATCAAAACGCAGGTATCAGAAATTTCTCAGCAATACGAAGACTTCAAGATCAAAATCAACCAGTACTCCATGTCCACCTAACGTGGCTCAAGGACGAGCCACAAGACTATGTTGGGGGCCTATTGGAAGTTGTTTGGGGTAAGTTTCACAACATTGTGGATGTTGCACCAACTTGGAAGACACCGTGCAAGGTGGAAGATAGACTAATTTTGAATATTTTGTGTCACTTTTTGTACTTTTGGACCATATTTTGCAGATATTTGTCACTAGTTGATAAATCAGTTAGGAGTTAGTTAGAAGTGGACCATGAATGTAAAGGAGCATGCCTATAAATAGAAGAAGAATTGTAAATGTAAGGTATCAAGTGATGGGTAAGAATTGAGAGTTCAAGGCTCAGTTGAATTGTTGTCTATTAAAATCTATGATTGATTGCACAGAAGCTAATATGATGAGAGAGATGTTGATCTGAACTGTCATAATATTATTTGTTTGTCTCTTCCTATCTTTTTGTTCCTGCAATCCTATGGTGAATGTATGCGACATGGATCTATGATGCGATGTTAATTCTTATAAATTATGTTATCTGTCTAGATCTGTTTGCGCAATTAGCATGGTTATTCCTATGATAAATGAATAATGTGATATGAACAATGAATGGTTATGCGAATGACTAGATCTGATAGATAGACAAATGAATTTTTGATTCCCATAGTCCTCTTCTTTTCTGAGGAAACTTGGTTCTATTATCCCTCCCTTGAACATATCACGTGAGACTTCATCCACTTTGTGGGTGTTGTTGGACAGGGTAAAACCTGTCTGAGCCGATGCTCAGGGAGATCGCGATGAATTGAGTGTCGACAGAGTGGGAAACCCTATCGACTAGGTTGTTTTGGTAGGATTTCTGCCAATAAGTTTGAAAGAAAATATGATGAACAGATCAGATGGTCAGGAGTAAACCCACAAAGAAATCAATGGTCCATAAAATTGCCAAAATGAAATTGCAGACGTCAAAATTTTAGTAAAAAATGGGAAAGTGTGGTTCCACATTCCGCAATCCAAAGATCGACGATAAAGAAAAGATTCCACAAATTCGATCAACGGTTCATAGAAATGTGAAAAGAGATTTGCAGAAGACCATTTCAAAAAATTTGGAGACACATCTACTTTCCACAATCCACAATCCATTTATCAATGGTCAGGAAAGAATCCGCAAGAAATCGATGGCTCAGAGGGTTGCAGAAAACAATTTGCAAAAAATGAATTACGGAAACAATTTCAAGAGAAGTTAAAATGCATACCCACAATCCGCATTTAATCTTAGATCGATGATCAGGAAATAATCGCAAGAAATCGATGGATCAACAAGTTGCATAAATGAAATTGCGGAATAAATTTCGAGAAAAATCAAGATGCATTCCAGCAATCTGCAATCCGCATCTGATCTAAGATCGACGATCGGGAAAGGGTGCACAAGAAATCAACTGTGTGGAAGAAGTTTTTCAAAAAAGGATTTGTGAAATCATTTTTTAAGTCTTATTTCAGATCAACGATTAAGAGAGAGTCTACATGAAATCGATGGCATGAGAGAAGTCTTGCAGAAACAATCTTGCGGAACCAGAAATGCATAAACAGAGTTGCAGAAAAATACAATTACGAAAGAATCTAGAGTTGTGAAAATGTCATTATAAAAACCTAGGATTACTCATCAATTGGGATCCTTGTCTATTATGAGGAATTGAATGGTATTGATCAGTTATGAAACTGAACAGTCAGCATACGAACATGTGAATAGATTAAATATTACCATGTATAAAAGGATGGGAGAGAGTGGATTTTGTGTGCGCTCTCGAAAGATGGTGCATGGAGCGTCATCGACTCTAGGGATTGCAGAATGAAAGAGGACTCTGAGTTGTTTCAAGAATATGTAGAACAAAGACAATAAGAGGTGACGAGTTAAATTAGCGGATCCAGAATTAGATCAGAAAAGTCTAACAGAGTTGGTACGCATTGTTATATCTATTTTCTACATATTGTAATGAACATGTTCAAATCTAAGGAACAAGGGTGGTAGGTTGGTGCTAGGAAAAACATGTTGTCTTTTTTGTACAAGTTGGATCCTATACAAGTGGAAGTAGGTGCTTCCACCCAGTAGTAGCTAGATATTTGACTTTAGTGGGTGCTAGAAAAAACATGAGGGTTAGTGCTCTCTGCGAGAAGGAAGTTTTAAACAGAGGTTGCATCCTCATTTGAGTAGGTGCTCAAATAAAAATGAATATTTGTCTACCTCTATCATGTGTGTGGATTGATGGTTATCATTCCTTCTATTATACTTGCTGCATTATCATAACTGTAAATTTGTGATCAGTAATAATGGCTTAAATATTGAAAATTGATTAATCTTTAGAAATAATTGATTCACCCCCCTCTCATTTATTTGAATAATTTCAACAATTGGTATCAGATCCAGTTCCTTTTATTTAAAGGTAGATATGTAAGCTTAAACATGACAAGTTATGAAGGTACTTCAACCAATAAGGCTCCTTTGTTTGATGGATCAAATTTTTCCTTCTGGAAGGTTAGAATGAGAACTTATATAATGTCCTGAGGTGTTTATGTTCAGGACGCAGTAGACAATGTCTATGTAAAGCCAGTTTTGATAGCCTCCAAAGATGATAAGTTTGAATTTAGTTTTAACGCAAAGGTAATGAACTCTATCCTAAGTGGTCTTGCAAAAGCTGATTTTATTAAGGTGATGCATCTTGAATCTGCAAAAGAGATGTGGGACAAACTTGTAAGCAGCTATGAAGGAAAGGATAAACTAAAATATGTCAAACTACAGACATATAGAGTAAAATTTGAATAGCTAAATATGAATGCAGATGATACTGTCATTAAATATTTCTTAAGAGTAGAAGAGACTATGAATTCTATGAAGGGCCTTGGTGGAGAGATTGATCAAGCACCCTTAGTTCAGAAAATTTTAAGATCTTTGCCTAAAATATTTAATCCCAAAGTTTCTGCAATAGAATAATTAAGTGATCTTAAAACTCTTCCTAGTGACCAACTCCTAGGAACTTTGATAGCTTATGAAATGAGGATTAGTAAATATAATTCCACCTCTAGAGAAGCATCCTTTAAAGCAGATAAGAACATTGATTTTGAAATGGATGTGACTAAGGAAAAATTTGTAAGGAGGTTGAAGAAAGGATCAGGTAAATATAAAGGCAATATGACCTTTAAATGTTTCAACTATGGTAAAATAAGCCATTTTGCTTCTAAATGTCCCCTCAAGCAAAAGAGGTAGAATTCAGAGCCTAAATATAAATGGAAAAGAATGTGTGAAAATGATGTTGATTCCTCAGAAGAGATAGAAAACGATTCATCTTGTGAAGATGAAGTGAATAATTTTATGCTTATGTCCATAGAAGATGTTGAAAATTAATATAGAGGAAGTGACCTAAATGATGAAGATGATATGGTTGATATGGAAGGTGAACTAATCAGTGCTTTGGAAGAGATTGACAGACTTAGACTAAAGAAGAGGAAACAAAAACAATTATTGATGCAGTATGAAAAGAATGGTAAAGAACCAAGTGAAGATATTTCCCTGTAAAAATTTGAATTAGAAGAGGCAAATAAAATAGATGATATTCTGAAACAACAAATAACAGAAAGGAAAAAAAGATGTGAAGTATTGGAAGAAGAAGTAGTGATAGCTGGGAAATAATTGGAGAAATTTCAAGCTCTATATCACCAAAATATGTCAAGTATTAAAGCTTCAGAAGAACTGAACAACATTATGAGTAAGCAAAGGTCTCCATGGTTAAAAACATGTATTGGCTATGAAGAAGGTTCAAGCAGAAAACAGGCAGAATATGAACATATTGTGACAACAAAAGGAAATGAAACAAGTACCATAATCAAAAATTCATATCATAAATATCAACCAAGAATTGCTCAGAAACAAATTCAACAAAAAAAAGGGCAGCTAAGATTCAGGTACCAAAAATTTTTCCATGGTTGATGTTATTGTTGTTCTAATTTTGGTCACAAAGCTGCAAATTGTTCATTTAATGTTAGAAGTATGCAATTAAGGATATCAAATAATAGTCAATTGGTGCAACATAGAACGAGACAGTTAGTGAGTAAACAAAAACAACATACAACTCAAAGAACACATGATAGACACATTAACTCATTTGATCTACTAAACAAAGAGACATAATGTTATGTTTGTAATAATTTTGGACACAAGGCTTCAGACTGTCATCTAAAGAATTACAAAACAGACTCGAGAGTGAATTACTTAGCTAGCAGTGCTAAAGTTTGGAAGAAGAAATAAAATAACAAGTGTGGCTTAGTGCTTTCTATTCAAAGGCAAAAAGACCCGTGGTATATTGACAGTGGATGTTCCAAACACATGGCTAGTGATAAAAGTAAGTTTTTGTCTCTAAGTGAAAGTAAATCATGAAATGTAACTTTTGGAAATGATGATCCAGGGAAAATAAAAGGAAAAGGAATGGTAAAATTGAGTAATGTAAAAGGGAAATCCCAAGATTCATTGTTTGTAGATGAACTGAAACATAATCTTCTTAGTGTTAGTCAGGTTTGTGACAGATGATGTGAAGTTGTTTTCACTTCTAAAGACTGCAAGATAAAATCCAGACCCTTAGGTCAGTTTGTTGCAAAAGGCATAAGAATGGAAAACAATGTCTATGTCTTGAAAGAAGGAAAATAAGAATGTCACCTAAGCAAGCATGATGAAAGACGGCTATGGCATAGGAGACTTGGAAATTTAAAATTTTATCATATAATCAAGATTATGAACAATGGGGTTGTAAAAGATCTTCCAAAGATATCAAATCCATATGACTCTGTTTGTGAACCTTGTCAAATGGGAGAGCTAAATCGCACACAGTTTAAATCCAAGAACTTCACATCAATAGACAAACCTCTTCAATTAGTACATATGGATTTGTGTGGACCATCAAGAAAGGAAGGAATAGGAAGAGAAAGATATTTCATGTTGGTCATTGATGATTATTCTAGACTCACATGGGTTTCCTTTCTAAAGGAGAAATATAAATCTTTTGAAAAGTTCAAAATTTTTAAGGCTCTAACTGAGAATCAAACAAGAAAAAGATTGAAGGAAGTAAGGTCTGATAGAGGAGGAGAGTTTAGTTTAGGATACTTCAAATATTTTTTTGACAAACATGGATTTAAAAGAGAATATACTATTCTAAGAACTCCACAACAAAATGGAGTGGTTGAGAGACAAAATAATTCAGTTCAACAGATGGAAAGATAAATGATGAATGAAAGGAATATTTCTCAAACATACTGGGTAGAGGTTGTCCACACGGCTATCCATATTCTTAACAAAGCTCACTTAAGGCCAAACAGTGATAAGACTCCTTATGACTTGTGGTTTTGAAGACCTGCTTCAATCAAACACTTTAAAGTCTTTGGAAGTAAATGTTATATTAAAAAAAATGATGAACATCTTGGAAAATATGATGATAGGGTTGATGAAGGAATCTTCTTAGGATATGTTGCTAACACTAAAGGGTACACATGTTATAATAATATGCTGCATAAATTTGTTGACTGTATTGACATTCAAATCGATGAAGGAATTTTTGTAAAAGATATTTAGATAAGCAGTATTGAACCAAATACAGAGGATACAATTGAAGTTGAGGAAGCACATGTCCAAGAATCAGAAAAAGAAGATCCAGAATCAGATGATGAAGGTGCAAACATTCAGACAAATTCAAAACAGCAGACAGAAAAAAAAAATCCACCTTCCAGAATTATTCAAAAGAATCATCCTAAAAATCATATAATTGGTGATAAGAATAAAAGAGTATAGACAAGAAGTAAATTGATTAAATATTTATAACAATCTCAAGTTTCTTTCCTATCTATGATTCAACATAAGAATTTTGAAGAATCCTAGTGAAGATGAATATTGGATTAGAGCCATGAATGAAGAGCTTGATAAGATTGAGAAGAATAATACTTGGGAGTTTGTTCCTAGACCTGAATATAAGAATGTAATAGGCTCCAAGTGGGTGTTTAAAAATAAGATGAATGAACAAGGACAAATTGTGAGAAATAAAGCTCGATTGGTCTGTAAGGGTTATGCACAAGTTCAAGTACAGGATTTTGATGAAACCTTTGCACCAATGGCAAGATTGGAAGCTATCAAGATGTTTCTTTCCTATGCCAGTCATAAGAATTTCAAAGTGTATCATATGGAAGTTAAGTCAACATTCCTCAATGGAGATCTAGAAGAAGAATTCTATATAGAGCAAGAATAAGAAGGCTATATATGAAGAAGGAACTATATGGATTGAAACAAGCACCAAGAGCCTAGTATTATAGGTTGGATAAGTATCTACATGACAAAGGATTCAAGAAAGGTACTGTTGATAGTAATTTGTACATCGAATCTGAAGGTGATGATTTATTATTTGTTTTGGTGTATGTGGATGACATTATTTTTGGATGCACTAATGATTCTTCTGTTCAATGGTTTTCTGGTGCCATGCAATATGAGTTCAATATGTCAATGATAGGAGAATTGTCATTCTTTCTTGGTCTCCGCATTATTCAGAGTTATGAAGCAGGGATAATTTTAGGGGCGAATTTTAGCACAGTGGGCTATTTTTCCATGTTTTTCTCCCAAAAAACATTCTCCATTTTGCATTTTTTGAAGCCCTGTTTCGCCCAATTTTGATGGGGTAAAAAATTTTCACCCTTAAAATCACCAAATTATTATATAAACGATATAAAATACTTGGAAAAAAATTTAAAAATATCGCCAATCATTTTATAGTTGGCGTTTTAAGAATTCGGAATATTCTCCAACATTTATACACTTTTAAATAAGTATGGTTCCTTAAAATCATCCCTATTCTAAAGGTTTATTTCTCTCCCTAGAGAAGTATTTGAAGGAGATGATGAAGATATTTCAGATGAAGATTCTTCATCTTTTAGTACGCGTGTGGTTGTTGGTTGTAAACTTAGCAAGGATGAACCCTCACCTAATGCTGATCAAAGAACGTATCAATCAATGCTAGGTAGTCTTATGTACATCACAAAATATCATCCTGATATAATGCAAGTTGTTGGAATGGTAGGAAGATTTCAGTCTGCTCCTAATCAAATCCATTTCATGGATGTTACGAAGATATTTGAATATTTGATGGGAACAATGGCTGATGATCTCTGGTATCCTAGAAATCAGAATCTTCAGTTGACCGCATATTCATATGCTAACAGGGCAAATTGTTTGGATGAAAGAAAGAGCATAAGTGGAGGTCCATTCTTCTTGGGTGATTCTTTAGTTGCATGGATGAGTAAGAAGCACGGCTAAATATATTTATCTACTACAGAAGCTGAATACATTGTTGTTGCCACCTGTTATACACAAGTGCTCTAGATGAACAAGACACTGGAAGATTTGGAGGTAAGATATGTTTATCCCATTCCTCTCCATTGTGATATTACCAGCGTAGATCCAAATCCTAGGCTCTATCAAGCACCAAGAGGGATCAAACTCTCCAGGTGAAAACCTCTCCAGGTATTAATACACCATTAGAACCAATCAATGTAGCTACTAATTTATGCATTAATATTAATACACCATACACTAAAACCTATGTAAAGAAAAAACTCAAATTCTGTTACTAAAATTCAATATATTTTTAAATATGACACTTTTCAATTTGACTATATTTGCAATTATAATTAAAAAAAATATTTAAAACATATTTGGCAAAAATGTGATTTAAAAACTTTTTTATTATTTAAATTATTAAAACATTATAACTATTAAAACCTTAAATTTCTTAAAATTTTATAATATTATACTATTTCATTAATAGATTGTATTTTAAAAACATTTTTACTATTCAAATTATTAAAACATTATATCTATTAAAACATTATAATTACCAAAACATTATAATATTATACTATTCCATAAATTGACTATATTTTCAATTATATTTTAAAAACCATATTTAAAATATAATTGAAAAAAAAACTTATTGATATACATTTCTTTAAATATTGCTTTTTATTATTATTGATTAATTATTAAAAAACCATATGTAAATAGTTATATTTCATAATCCCATAATTTAAAAACCCTTTTATAAAACCTTGCAATACTATACTAAATGGAAACATTAAATTGTTTCAAACCTAAAGATTACATACATTTTAATACTATCCTAAATATAACTTCAAGTGAGATATAGTATCATGTTAATATGGTTCTCACATATTGAATAAATTAAAGTATATTAGTATTCAAAACATCTACCTCATACATGGTTTTAAAACCATGTGTAAGGCCCTCCTAAACCATATAAAATAAAACCATGGGTTGTTTAGAAGGCTTTGCACATGGTTTTAAAACCATTTGCAAGGCCCTCCTAAACCATGTAAAATAAACCCATGGGTTGTTTAGAAGGCTTTGCACATGGTTTTAAAACCATTTGCAAGGCCCTCCTAAACCATGTACAATAAAACCATGGGTTGTTTAGGATTCCTTGCACATGGTTTTAAAACCATTTGCAATGCCCTACTAAACCCTGTACAATAAAACCATTTCAACAGTTTTTTTGCTTATAATTAATTTATTAATTTATTATTATTTTGTTAGGTATGAACATTCCACATATCCCCATATTGGATTGTTTGCCTAACGAACATTGTTTTTGGGGGATAATTAAAATTTTTATTTTTTATTATTAATTTTAATTCTGTGTAGGCCGACATGTTGGGTATAAAATTTAATATTATTTTATCAGTGTCATGTACAAACGTGACAACATCTCTACCATATTGGGCTAGAGAGCACCTTGCTTCTCTCGGTGCAACCAGCACCATTAGTGTGTCCAAGAATCCAGTCCTTCATTCCAAGACTAAGAACATACCTATTAAGTATCACTTCTTAAGGGAGCACGTCACAAACAGAGTGGTTCAACTGAATTTTATTCCTTCTATAGAACAAATTGTTGATATCTTCGCTAAACCCTTACCAAAGACATAGCTTGAGTACCTACGCCAGAAGCTAGGTATCATATCTTATTCCAAATAACTTGTTCACTTTGATAGGGAGAGTTTTGATATAGAGTCTTCTTTGACATTGATGTCAAATGGGGAGAAGTTGTTTTTGCTACAGATGATAAATAGTTGATGATTACAAGTACACCATGCATCCAGAATTTGAAGGTTGGCATCAATGCGAAAAGGGTAGATTGTTGGAATTATAGTAGGTATTGCGATCATATGGAAATAGATCAGATTGTGATATAGTTGTCATTGATGTCAACGCATAGTTACAAGCATATGATCCTGATAAGCAGAGGACTCATATGAATAAGAAAAGGACGCAGGAGAATTGACGGTTTATGCAGATATTGTTAGGATTATTAATCCTCCCTTGTCCAAATTTGGTCATATGTCTAAATCAGGAGTCATTTCTAAATCGGGAGTCCATCCAGTCTAGTTATAGTCATTAGCACCATTGGGTAAACTTGACCTAATTGGGGCACATGTTTCAGTTACCAAAGTGTGGGGAACACTAATTGAGGCTCACTGCCACTTATTGCACTTGATTGCATAAGTTTAGGGGTCTCCTAGATCAATCCCTACAATTTAGGAAGCAACTGGGAGTGCCGAAATCAACCAAGGTCAGTTCACTTCAGTTAATGACTAATCAAGCCAAGTTAGGAGTTAGTTACATTCAGTTCTAGCCCTCTACATTCAGTTAGCGCTAGGTTTAATTGATTGCACACATGTGGGGTGAATTTATCACCTACCATAGTCAGTTAACCATTAGTCAACACTAAATGTAACACTTGGTTATGTTTTAAAGCTCCGATGAACTCCGGTTATGATTTAGACAAGGACAGTTAACTACTGGGTCCTCCGATAGTGATTTAGACAAAGTCTTGGTTACCTACAGTCAAGTAGAGTCTAATCAATTCGAACTTCCTCATGTGGATTCGAATTGCTTGTGGCTATTAAAGCCATTTTACATTATCGTAATTGTCATCTGAATTAATTTTTTTGATTAATGAAAGCATTCACAGCTGCAAGCCTTTTGCACTATTTCATTCTTCAATTGCTGAGTAAATTGTGAGGTCTTCTTTGTGAGTTGTGTGTTTGTCTACAGATCTATATGCTCAAATTTACATGGTATCAGAGCCTCGGTGGACAAGACTCCTCTCCTCCTCATATCTCCAAATGGATCATTTTGTTTGTTTGATTGTGTGACAGGTTATCAGCTTTTCTTACAGCATTCGCTACAAGCAGCCTCTACTTCTCATTGCATTCGCTACAGCAACTCAGTTCCTCCTATTACTTAGAAATGGCTCATCAAATAGAGCCTCTCACTCCCTTCAACTATCACCAGTGGAAGGATGACATGAAAGTATTGCTCCGCACCAAGCATCTCTTCAGACTCATAGAAGAAACAGAGGAAGAGCCAGAATCAGATAAAGACAAAGCTAAGTACATGAACAGGCTTGATGAAGCCATTGGACTCATGCAATTCTCAGTCTCTAGGGATCTTCAATTTCACATCCAAGACTTGGACACTCCCAAGGAGGTTTGGGACAAGCTTCCTTCCTTATTTGATAAGCATGATGAGATGAGGATCCATCAGCTAGAAAATGATCTGATTACTCTCAATCCATCAAATTTTGAATCTCTAAATGAATTCTTCTCAAAGTTCAAGAACCTGATATATCAGTTGAAGCAATGCAAAGTGAAGAAGGATGAAGATTAGCTCATCCTTTCTATTCTCACAAAGCTCAATTCAGACTATTCATTCTTTGTATCCACCTTCCAAACAGTAAGGCTCACTACTCCAAATTGGAAGATGCCCACTCTTAATGCTTTCATTCAATCTCTTATTTCTGAGAATAATAAATTGATCCAAATGGGGATCATTCGATCTCCCAAAGATCTAGCTCTTGTTGCAAGAGGAGATAAGGTAGAGAATGATAGAGGGAAGCAAAGAGATGAGTCTGAACAGTCAAAAGAATATTTAGGTTCGAAGAGAAGCAAGAAGAATGGAAAAGGCAAGGTCCTCTGCCCTTACTGTGGAAGGGGCTTCCATTCAGAAAGCTCCTGTATGAGAAGACAACTTGATGAAATGGCTCTTCTTTTGAAAAGGCACAACATTTTTGTACCTGCTAGTGCAAGGAAGGAAGAAGAAGAAGAAGAAGAAGAAGAAGAAGAATATCAAAGGAAAGGACATGCACTGAAAGCTTGCTACACATCAACACCTGCCTTCCTCATTGATTCTAGAGCTTCCAACCATATGGCTGCATCCATAGAATCATTCTCTTCTTTTCAGTCCTTTGATGGTCCTAGTATTCAGATGGGCAATAACAGTAAAGTCCAAACCAAAGGGAAGGGCTCTATCCAACTTGAACATGGAAGGTTCAAAGATGTGTTGTTTGTTCCCTCCCTGGCTTCAAACCTGTTATATGTCTATCAGATGACCCATACTGGATCTCCAAAGTGAGTGATATTTGGTCCTGACTCAGTGGAGATCATAGATATCTCTACTCGGAGCATCATAGCAAAGGGTATTGCGAATCATGCTTCAAGAGCATATGAGTTCTCACATTTCATGCCTCCTTCAAAACCAGTGCACTCTCAGCAGCCACCTGCAAGGGAAGATAAAACCATTGCATCTACTTCTTTTACAGCTTCTACTAGTATTGCATATCCATCTATATCAGTTTATGACATTAAGATTCAGGGTGACTTAGATCTAGATTCAGTCCCTACTTCCAAACTGGAAGCTAGGAAGATGACTGGAAACTCACCTGACACTCAGAAAGGAAAGACTCTTGCGCTATGCCATACTATTTTTCCTCCTTCAGAGAGATGTAATAGACTTCCTATAAGATGCAATATGGCAAGGGCTCAGTCTTACTACATTCAAAAGAATGGATATGATCATACACCTCTTCATTCAGCAAGAGACAAAAGTTACATTCCTCCTTCCTTTCATCATCATTTTTGGAGAAAAAGGAGAATTCTACATGCCAGGCCCCAGAATACCTGTGCACAGCACACCATGCATGCTGCTTCACTACCTCACAGAGATGAACATTGTAGCAAAATAT
>LPNX010324652.1:0-31903 GCA_001517045.1 Pseudotsuga menziesii | reverse complement strand
TAGATCAATCCCTACAATTTAGGAAGCAACTGGGAGTGCTGAAATCAACCAAGGTCAGTTCACTTCAGTTAATGACTAATCAAGCCAAGTTAGGAGTCATTTACATTCAGTTCTATCCCTCTACATTCAGTTAGCGCTAGGTTTAATTGATTGCACACATGTGGGGCACATTTCTCACCTACCACAGTCAATTAACCATTAGTCAACACTAAATGTAACACTTGGTTATGTTTTAAAGCTCCGATGAACTCCGGTTATGATTTAGACAAGGACAGTTAACTAATGGGTCCTCCGATCGTGATTTAGACAAAGTCTTGGTTATCTACAATCAAGTAGAGTCTAATCAATTCGAACTTCCTCATGTGGATTCGAATTGCTTGTGGCTATTAAATCCATTTTACATTATTGTAATTATCATCTGAATTACTTTTTTTTATTAATGAAAGCATTCACAGCTGCAAGCCTTTTGCACTGTTTCATTCTTCAATTGCTGAGTAAATTGTGAGATCTTCTTTGTGAGTTGTGTGTTTGTCTACAGATCTATATGCTCAAATTTACAGAGATTCGTAAGATAAAGCACGGGAAGAAAGTTTGAAAGAAAATCCGATGAACAGATCCTATGGACAGGAGTGAACCCGCAAAGAAATGAATGGTCAAGAGTGAAATCACAAATTTTGAAAGAAAATATGATGAACACATTCGACGGTCAAGAATGAACCCACAAAGAAACCAACGGTCAGGAGTGAACCCGCAAAGTTTGAAAGAAAATCTGATCAACAGATCCGATGGTTAGGAGTAAACCTACAAACAAATCAACGGTCCAAAAAATTGTGGAGGTCAAAATTTGGTGAAAAATGGGAAAGTGTGGTTTCACATTCTGCAATCCGCAATCCGAATATCGACGGTTAGGAAAGGATTCCGCAAAAGTGATCGACGGTTCATAGAAATGCGGAAAGAGATTTGTGGAATACCATTTCAAAAAAGTTGGGAAGAACATTCACTTTCTACAATCCGCAATCCAAATATCGACGGTCAGGAAATAATCCACAAGAAATTGGCAGCTCAAAGAGTTGCGGAAAATAATTTATGCAAGATGAATTGCGGAAGAAATTTCGAGAGAATTCAAAATGCATACCAGCAATCTGCATTTGATCTCAAATCGACGGTCAGGAAACAATCCACAAGAAATCAATGGATCAGAGAGTTGTAGAAATGAAATTGAGGAAGAAATTTCAAGAAAAGTCAAGATTCATACCTGCAATCTGCAATCTGCATCTGATCTAAGATCAACGATTGGGAAATATTGCACAAGAAATCAATGGTGCAAAAGAAGTTTTGTGGAAAAGGATTTGGGGAAGTAGTTTTTAAGTCTTATTTAAGATCAATGATCAAGAGAGAGTTTGCATGAAATCGATGGCACAAGAGAAGTCTCGTGAATAAAATCTTGCGAAACTAGAAATGCATAAATAGAGTTGCACAAAAAGAAAATTGTGGAAGAAGCCAAAGTTGTGAAAATGTCATTACAAAAACCTAGGATTACTCATCGATTGGGATCATTGTCTATTATGAGGCATTGAACGGTCTTGATCAGTTATGAAATTGAACATTCAGGCATACCAATAGGTGAAGGGATTAAATATTGGCATGTATAAAAGGATGGGAGAGAGAGGATTGTGTGTGTACTCTCTGTAGGAGGAGAGGTGGTGCATGGACCGTCGTCAAAGTGGGGATTTTAGAATGAAAGAGGACTCTGAGTTCTTTCAAGAATATGCAGAAAAGAGACAATAAGAGGAGCCGAGTTGAATCATTAGATCCAGAAGTATGTCAGAAAATTCCAATAGAGTTGGTATGCATTCTTATATCTATTTTCTACATATTGTAATGGACATGTTTAAATATAAGGAACAAGTGTGTTATGGTGGTGCTGGGAAAAACATTTTGTCTTTTATGTACAAGTTGGAGCCTATACAAGTGGAAGTAGGTTCTTCCACCAAGTAGTAGCTGGAGAATTTTACTTTAGTGGGTGCTAGAAAAAACATGAGGGTTGGTGCTCTCTATAAGAAGGAATTCATAAACAAAGGCTGCATCCTCATTTGAGTAGGTGCTCAAATAAAGATGAATATTTGGTTGTGTCTATCATGTGTGTGTGATTAATGATTATCATTCCTTCTGTTATACTTGTTGATTTTCATAACTGTAAATTTGTGATCATTAATAATGGCTTAAATATTGAAAAACATTTAAGCTTTAGAACTAACGGATTCACCCCCTCTCAGATATTTGAATAATTTCAACAATATAATTTAACATGGGATTTCCAATTGAATATTTCTGTTTGGATGGGATTCATCTAGTTGAGGATTCATATTCCAAAAATTCTCCATCTTTATCTTCCTCTATAAAATGGGAAGAGACATCTAGAATAACTATTGGAAAACCATTTTTATGAACCAACACAATTTCAAGGTCCATAATAAAGGGGATCCCATTAACCATCTCTTTTCTATCAATTGGAATTTCTATTATAGGTGTTGTTCCATTAATGTGTCACCTAAAATATAGTCCATCGATTCCAATTTTTCTTTTAAAAGAATTAGGTTTATAGGGGTTTCAATATCCTTACTATGCAATCTTTGAGTCATATTGGACATCCTATAGAGGATCAATAGTTTTTTACCCTACTTTTATTCCATGTTGAGGCATGAGAATATATTCTAAAGATGGATTTTTTTTTCAAAGTTTTCCATATCTTTCATTAATTTAGGAGCTTTTCAAGGATGCATATGAGACTACATAATCTTACATCTAATGTTTAAGGTTTTCCTAATAAAATCCTGTATAACACACTGATTCTTGGGTTTGACTACACAATGGATCTCAAACTAACTATACACATGGCCACACAAACACTTGAAGGAGACATTTTAATGATTTAGATTTTGTTCATCCATTCCAACCTATGATCTTGAATTGTTCATGTTTGGGAGAGGATCACCAAGGTTTATATTAACACATAATCTAACATAAGGAGTCAATTTCTTCTCTCTTGTTAACTTAGTTGTATTGATGTAAGACATTAATCCATTGCCTTTAGCTTTAGGTGGATATTCTTCCAAAATCAAAACAGAGAATTGTTAAAGAAATATAACTGTAGAAGTTATTCTATTTTTATCATTAAGATTATTTCCCCTTTCATAGATGTTGTTCCTCTGATTAATGATGTCATTTATGTAATTCATCATGTAAAGTATTGAGGTAAAACCTCTGTTGTAAGTTGGGTCAGTAGTACCCATAAAAGTATTATTAAAATGTAATTTTGAGTCTCCCAAGGAAAGTCAGCCATAACTAGGAGGATATTTCATCCATGTTGTGTTATTAGGCCTCTCCACTGATCAATATAAATAGGGGAGGATCCTCCCTAATTTGGACACATAGAGAACTCAAGCAAGTTCACTAGATAGAGGAGAGACGATCCATCTGAACTGAAGGAAGTTGTTTAATCTTGTTTCTTGGGTATTACAATATACTTGGTTAAATTCTATATTGAGGAAGTTTTGTTGGGTTTTATTCCCCATGAGGGTTTCCCAGGATAAATCTTTGTGTTCTATTTTATGTTGTTCTTGTTTTTCTTTCAGTGATCCTATGTTTTGAAATAACATAAAAGAAGAGAAACTTAACATGGCATCATATCCAACCTGAAAGAAGACATTGTGCAGTAGCTCATCCTGCAATTGAACAATATATGGTTCACTAGTCCAGGTACCTCCCTGCATAATTGATCCGAAAAAAAGGTCCATTCAACTCACCCTAGGAGGGAGCATCTTTCTATGGAAGTAGTTTTCAATTATGAGGTTTTTCACTTTTTTCCTATCACTACTACTGGGAGAAACTAGGGAATCATATTTTTCAAGGTTCCATCCTTATATTCCAAAAAAACAAGATACAGTCTAGCTCTCCTTGGGGATGCACGTATTTTCCTCCACTCATCTCTACAAGTGATCTCAGCTGAAAAATTAGGGTTTTCTAGTCAAACCCTAAGTCATCCTAAAGTTGATTCTAGAAGAAGTCCTCAAATTGGTAAGTACTATATCCTATATTTCCATTTGAGGTTCTCATTCATTAAAGATGAAAAAAATTACCAAGCTAGATAAAAATCTTGAGGGAGCATATAATTTCACAGCATGGAAATATAGAGGCATGCTCATTCTTGAAGAACATGACCTAGAAGGCTACATCAAAGAAGAGGTCAAGGAACCAAAGGGAGATGAGGAAAAAACCAAGCAAAATAAGAATATGATCAAATCCAAGAGGATCATATTGAATCTATCAAGGATCATTTGATCCACCAAGTTTCCTCAAAGAATACTCCAAATGAAATGTTTGATGCACTAACTAGTCTATTTGAAGCGAAGAACATCAACATGAGAATGACCTTGAAAAACCAACTCAATGGTGTGAAGATGGAAAAGGCATAAACCATGCAATCATACTTCTCCAGAGTATCTCAAATCAAAGAATGGTTAGAATCCATTGGTAACATGGTAGAAGAAGTTGAAGTTGTGATGACCACTCTAAATGGTCTTCAAAGAGAATGAGATTCCTTCATCATAGGAATATGTGCTAGAATAAAGCTAACCAAATTCAACAATCTCTTAGAGGAATGTGTACAAGAAGAAGGAATATTGGCAAATAGAGAAGAAAATTTAAATGAAGATGAATATCAATCTCTAGATGTGCATATAAAGAATGGAAGAAACAAAAGGAAGGATCGAGGATCTCCTACAAGTAGATCACAAGAATTCAAAAGAGGTAAGAAGTTTAAGAAGGATTACTCATCTTATGAATGTTACACATGTAATAAGTTAGGGCATATATCTAGACATTTCCCACTTAACAAAAACAATTTCAAGAAGAAGAACCGAAATTTCCATGCCCATGTAGCCAAAGAGAATGAATCAAATGAAGAGAGGACCAAAGAGAATGAAGACTCTAATGAATAATATGTCTTGATATCAGCCCTTACATTATCAATCTCCCATGGAAGTGGTACTTGGATCATATATAGTGGTTCTTCCAAACATATGACATCTCACAGAGATACTCTCTCATGCCTCACTCAGAAAGACTATCCACAAAGCACAACTTGGAGACAACTATCAATATCCTATCAAAGGAATGGGAGAATCCTCCTACAAGCTGAAATTCGGTAAGTCCATGAAAATGAAAGAAGTCTTATATGATCCAGGTCTAAAGAAGAATATTCTTTCTATATCATCTCTAGACAAGAAAGGCTTCAAAGTTTTCTTTGTATATGGTGAAGTTCTTATGTGGTCAAAAGGAAGAACTATAGATGATGTAGTTGCAATATGTGTTGAAGAGGGAGGACTCTACAAACTCAAAGGGCATACAGATTCAACTTTCATATCTAGTACCACCATCCCATGTGAATTATGGCATAGAAGACTTATGTAAACTAAAAATAATTACTAATTGTGAGCAAGTTTGTAATAGGTCTACCAAAAATCCATATCAACCATGAAGGGGTACATGTTTCTAGGAAAAATGCACCTCCTACGAACAGGAGTTGTTCCTCTAGTCTGAATGGTTCGGATCTAGAACAAATAGTACAAAACAAAATTGGAAGACCTTCCCTAAAATGGGTAGAGATATGGAATAAGTGTCTTTGATGGAAAAGTGTAGTTGTTACCTGCAATGATATCTCTTCACTGATGTACCTGCATGATCACATGAAACCAACACACAAGATCAAAAAGAACCAAAAAATGTCCACTATTATATGCCATTGACTAAAGAATCTAACAATAAAATACATGATATTAACACAATATACTTTATGGGAAAGGAACCAATTTTGCATTAAAGAATGAATAAGAATTTTACAATCTATGCCTTAGTGTCAATAAGCTCCTTCACAATGCCAATATATTTTCCCCAATAGCTCCAACTTGCTCCTCATATTCTCACCCTAGTGATTTAGGCTAGAATGTCAATGCAACAACATGAAACCTTGATCTCTCTCAACCATGGATATGAGCCTGCTTTTATAGGCCTTGGAAGGATAGGGATGGTTGAGAAAATGGTGGGTGAGGTGGATAGTCCAAGTTGTCTTTAGGTGTAGGGATAAGGGAGCCATGAAGCATTCCTTCAAGAAGCTTTGTGGAAACCTCTCTTTTTCACTTTTTACCAAGGGCACTGCTTCTTCCCCACTATGATAGAGCTGTGATAGGGTAGAACCACTCCTTGTATAAGAGTTAAAGGCAGTGCCACCGCTTGCTGCCAAAATATTAAAGGCAGTGATGAAGAAGGTAATGTTCATTGATTAAAAGGCAGGAGCGGTGCTAGATTTTGATAAGTAGGATTGATATCTAGACCATGATTTTACTTCATGACTTGGGATTGAGGGAAAAATATTGAGTTTGGGGTCTCATCACATACTGATGATGAGATTTATGTGTATTAGAATGCCCCCCAAAGCATGAGGCTTGAGGGATACAATAGGCGAGAGCTTTGAAAGAGAAATTTATCACTTCGAGGCAAGAATCAGATTAATCAGAGATCAACAACTAGGCATCTGCAATACATCAATACTTTTGACTCATGAACAAATGTGTTCTCATCATGGATGCAGACCAATATAAGGAATATCCATGAAAGAGATTAACAACCATGGCTACTAGAATGCAGCGTATATCCATGTGATAAAGGACTCAAACTTGGGACATAGCTATTATAAATACACTTTAAATCTATGTCAAATGACCACAAATTTGAGCATAGCCACAACCATACATATGTGGATCCATGTTGGGACTTCATACAATATACTCCATTGCAACCTGGGGAGAAATCTATGAGTTCTTTAACAAATTCCTAGGGTCTTCATCTCATCTTCTGTAAAGTACGATTCTATCCATGTGATTACAATGATCTAAAGTCGAACATGGTAGAAACCACTTTATTACCGGTCAATGATGTGAACCGTTAACAAGTGCGAGGGAGATCACCATTGATTTTAATGATTCCCAAGGTACCCTAGTACAAACTACTAAGTGTGAATATATGATTTGATGTCAAACACTCAGTCAATTCTATCGATCAAAAGTCAATGATGTGAACCTATGTCGAGAGCGAGAGAAACTATCATTGAGGCATACGGATCTCAAGGTAATAAACTTGTTTCTAGGACTAATTCCTGAATGATGAACCGATGTCGACAAGAATAGTCTCATCGAAGGAGGGCCATGATGAATCCCACATCGACGACACAAAACTTGGAACAAAGTTCTGGAATGTTGTAGATAATGTAACCATAGGACTGACTCAAAAGGTACGGACACAAAATTTGTTTTTGATTGCAGAGGAAAACTTTTAACTTCCCTTTGAACATCAGGTGAAACGATAAAATACTTGGAAGCATTGAATCGACGAGGTGGAACATGATGAGACAATGGACAATGCATTATTTGAAAGACTCAAAGGAGTGACATGACTCATGAAAGTGGATCGACTCAGAGATAAGCTTATTTACCCAATTAACTCAATGAAATGCAGAAGTGTGCCATGTTACAAGGTGATGACAAACTTCCATTCTATTTACAAAAATGAATTGATTCCATTCCCTTAATTTCTCCATCATGATTTATGCGAGTGCCTATTTTTGTTTTTACGAGTTCAAAGAGGGTAACAAACACTCATTGTAGCTCATCTGAAGACAAGTCCATTCTCATATGTTTTACGAACCTGAGAAAGGAGGGGTTTATTCCCAAAAGAGGGTCTCTCGGTGTTTAGTTTAACGAGTCCAATGAAAGTTAACTCAGTATCGTTCATGTTTAGAGAGCCTAAATGAAGACGGAATGAGACTTTAAAGGGGTCATTTTTTGTAAATCGTTGATCCAAACCAAAAAAGAGATAAACTATTGTTGAAAAGATGACTCTTCAAATACTTTTACGAGCATGAAGAAGACAAGTACTCGGGAATATTTTCACATTTAGGGAGTCCTAAAAGAGTTTAAAGAAGAATCCAATAGGTTTCTTTTGCATGATGAACAGGTTTTACAAACCTGAAAAGAATTAGGAATAGACTCAGAACTTTGATGCTAAGTTTTGGGACCTTTTCCATTTTCAAAAGTACGAAAAAGTCAAAAAACAAACTTCCCCATAGATAAACTCGTTATTTTCGTCCCTGCAAAAATCTAAAAAGGCTATTAGTGTTCCAAAAATATTTTAAATGACTTTTATAACTTATATATAACGGTATTTTTTGATCAAAAATATTTAAAACATTAAAATAATACATAAACCCTAAAAATATATTATAAAAGCTGAGTAAATAGTAAAAAACAAATCATTTTACCATTTACCATACCTTGGAGAGAATTTTGGGAGATTTTTAGTGCAAAATTAAACTGGAAATTGCAGAGCCATCGACTGTCTGTTTTTCATATCGTCGGGTATAGGTAAAAGCTTGAACCCTTCTCTTCCTTTATATGGTTTCCATTTTTTTATTTTGATGAGTTTTTGAGCTCAATGGGAAAACCTAAAAGACCAACGACGAGCACCGCTCCTGGCCTTTACGAGAAAGGTGGTGCCCAATGAAAACCGTAGTTTTTTAGTTACACGTAGGAGGTGGCACTGCTCTATCTCAACAGGACAGATGTGGTGCCGACCGTGAGCTCAAAAAACTACTTTCCCTAGCCACATAAAAATATTTCAATTGTGAAATATGTTTCTAAATAGCTCATTGATGATCTTTGGTAGGTTTATTTGGTCAAAAATGGTAGTCTAGAAGGAAAGATAGCATGATGATGATGATGTTCATGCTGCAAGAAATGTGGGTTTTGTGGCTTCCCTATGAGGTTGTGGCCTCCTGAACTTCTTCAGTACCCCTAGTATGGTTTCACATGCTCGCTTATTGTAATATATTCTATGGATTTGGAATCCAGAGCAATAGTATTTTGAGGTAGGACCTCATATTATGACTATGTAGAAGGCATATACTTTCTAATAGGGTTGTCCAGACAAGGAGATCATATTTCTCTGACTGGTTCCCGAGGTGGGGACATCACTACATAGGAGCTCATAGTTTTCCATTGCTTTCCCGGAACTAAAATGTCAGGTAAGAAGATTCCTATCAAGGCTACGAGGGATCTTCCAATTTGGATAGTTATATTTACCATGCAGAGGGTGGCTGGGAGCCAAGGGGATCACCAGGAATATTGGGCACACATTCTATATTCCCTAGAGGCTATGGAACCTGTTGTATATAACTAGGTCGAGTCACTATTACCTGTATTTAAGGATCAGCTGATGAAATGTCGAAAAGGAGAGTTGAAACAGTTCAGGTACGGGACTATCTTAGCATGCTTTTTATTTGAGAGGGTACCCCTCATGGGGCCTCAGGTGGTGTTCACGGAGCTGAGAGCTAGGGAACCCCGTATGTCATAGTGGCTAGATATCATGGCCCGCATAGGAGGTGGCGAGGCCAGGGTGAAGTTCGAGGCCGCCTTACTCCACTAGCTGAGTGATCAAATCCTCATGATTGAGGATTATGAAAATGTAGAGGGCAACTTCAGAGGTAATCTTGACCTACCACTACCACCTGGCACACAATGGGGTGACATTGGTAAGAAGCAAAACCTAAGATGTTGATTATTTTTTATATTTTTCTTGTTTTATGATTTTTATGTATGATAACAAGACCTGGATTTTTATATGCATATGTTGGTGATGCACATCCTGGGGGATCTTCTCCAATGGACAGGAAAGCAGGAGCTTGATTTTTTCATAGAGTTCATGATGAGCTCATAGAGCTAGAGGAGAACCTAGATCGACTAAACCTATATATCCCAGATTCTACTGTGAATGACCTCCCTAGGAGGTTTCAGAGACATATTGCGGGAGTATGAGGACGCTTCAGTCACTCGCTACGTAGGGTTGCAAGGGCCATTATGTGCTACCACAAGCACCATTAGAGTGGTTTGCACGATGTATCCCTAAAAGCTTAGCTAGCTTCAGGATTTTTGTATCATTTTGTATTCCTGAAAGCCACAATGCTTCAAATGAGGTCTTGTGACCAAGTTTTGTAAAAAACACTTTATATATATATATATATATATATACAGACTTGATTCCAGTGTTTACATTTGATTTCAAATGGATGACTTTATTTACATGAGCTTTACATGTCTTTTAATGTTTATTTTACTTTATGATTGACCATGTTTATTTTAACAAGTTATGAATGGGCAATATGCTAGTCTAGAATCAACAATCATATCATCAGACCTAGGAATATGCCTATAAGTGATGAAATCAAATGACCTTTCTAACAGACACACCCTCTGAAAGAGGCAGAGAAGTGTAGGTTTCTTGATAGTGTAAACATGATTTAGCTGACAAACCACTAGTTGAGAGTCCAAAAACACTACCAAATCATGAATTTATCGAGATGCAGCCTCGGTAAGTAAACCTATCATTTCCTAATACTTGGTGATGTTGTCGGTAGCCGAAAAAATACAAATCGTACCTGAAGTGACTAAATCCTGAGTTGGGGAATACAAAACCCAAGCTACTGAAGTAAGGTTCAGGGTATGAAGGCATGCACCATGAGCGAATCCATAGAAATCCATCCAATCTGCATAACCAAAACATGGTATGAATAGTATGGACATCAACTGAAAACCATATTGAAAATAAAAAAATGCACTAAAAGACAAATATGCATATATATAAGGTACCATACATAAATGTATTAAGAATAGTACCTCTTCGGGTACAACCCATTGTGAGGTGTCCCAAAGGGTATCCCATCATAATCCATGAGCTCATAAGCCCCTTTCTCTAAGACCTTATTGACAATAAAGGGACCGTACCACATGGATTCAAACTTTCCCTTCCCTAGTTTATCATGTCTCAGATCGTAATTCAGGGCTACGTCACCTTCATTGAAGACACGAGGTTGAACAGAATTGTCATATTGTGTCTTGATGCATTTCTTGTGTGCCTTGTTAGCCAAGGCAACATCTCTTCTAGTTTCATCAAGGTTAGTCAAGTACAGAAATATTTCTTCCTCGGCGAAAGTGTTTGGGAGAAGTTCTACTGCAAGTTTGAGTGACAGAATTTGACACTCGATAGGAAGGACAGCTTCCAGTCCATAGACCAGTTGAAAGGGTGTGAGACCAGTTGTCATTTTTACTGAAGTTCTGTAAGCCCAAAGTGTAGAAAAGAGAGTCAAGTTCCAGTTGGATTTATGATCTCCAACCATCCTACGCAGCATTGTTTTCAAAATTTTGTTAATGGCCTCGACCTGACCATTATCTTGTGGGTAATAAAAAGTTTATTTTTCATGACGAAAAACCATCTTGACACTCAACTCAGCCATCATCTAATTCTGGAAATGAGATCTGTGGTCACTGATAATAGCTTGCAGGACTCCAAACCTAGCTATCATGTGATTGAATAAAAAGAGGGCAGCAGACTTACCATCCTCTCCATATGTAGGCATTGCCTCAGTCAATTTTTTGAAATAATCCACGGCTACAATGATGTAACCATGCCCCCCGATTGAGGTAGGCTTACAATGCATAAAATCAATACCCCATTTGGAAAAGGGCCAACTGCAATGACGAGGTGTAAAGGAGCAGGGTGGGTGCGCTTTTTTGAATAAAAGTGTTGATAGGGTGGGTATTTCTTAACCGCCTCATGACAATATTTTGAATATCAAAGGCCAAAAATATCTAGCACAAAGGATTTTCTGGGTTGTATCCATCCCAAAAATATGACCACCACATGCTCTAGAGTGGCAATCATTCAAAACCATTTCCGCCCCTTCATGTGTAAGTCATCGTTGAAGGATAGAATCAATTCCACATTGGTACAAGGTATCATTCAGAATGAGGTAGTACTTTGTGTGGTGGCAGATATGGCAACGAGCGTCATGAGATGTGTCAGGATGAAATATTTGGGTCTGGAGATATATGATCAAATCTCCATACCATGGGTCAGTTGTTCTTATCAAGAACAAGAATTCATCCGGAAATGAATCATTGGGATCAACTTCTATCAAAGCATAGGGAAGGTCACACATCAGCTCTGCAAAAACCAAGGATTTCTTCGAAGTAGCCTTGGAAAACTCAAGATCAAATTCCTATAGGATAACAATCCAACGGGAATATTTTCCCCCTAGTACATGACGGGTCAGAATGTAGTACATAGGGTTTTGATATATGAGTAGAGTTGTGGTACGAAGCAAGATATAATGACAAAAAATTTTAACAGCAATGAACGTATCCAATGCTAACTTCTCCACTCGCAAGTAACGGGTTTCAGAGGCAATGAGACTCTTACTCATGTAATATATCACACGTTCTTGGCCGTTGGGGTTGTCCTGTGCTAGAACCATTCCGATGGTAGTAGTGGAGCTAGCAACATACAAGAGAAATTCCTTTGAATAATCTGGGGGGGGTTATCATGGGTGAATGGGTCAAAGCGTGCTTTAGATTATAAAAGGCTCGTTGGGCCTAGTCATCCCAAAAGAATGGAGTGTCCTTATTTAAGAGACACATATAGTCGTGTGTTTTCTCGACGAAGTTTCACACAAAATGACGAAGAAATTTTTCCTTCCCTTGCAAACTTTTGGAGCTCAGTAAGGTTTGTCGGGGTAGGTAAGGCCAAGATAGCAGCAATTTTTAGAGGATCAATCCGGATGCCATCTTTGGAAACCATGAAGCCAAGAAGGCCTCCAGTCTCAACACAAAAGACACATTTGTGTGGATTTAGCTTTATGTTATAATGACGACACCTAAGTAAAATGTCTCTGAGGTGCCTAATATGGTCCTCCCATTGCTACGAATGAGCGGGGATATCGTCAAGGTACGGTTACACGATGTGCTTGATATCATGGAAGGCATAGGACATGGATCGTTGGAATGTAGCTCTAGCGTTCTTTAGTCCAAAAGGTAACTTTTGATACATGAAGGTTCCCCATGGGAATATAAATGTCATTTTATACTGATTGGCGGGTAGAATCTCTATTTGATTATAGCCATAAAAAGAATCCATAAATGAAAAAGATGACGCTCCCAGCACAATTATCAATGATCTAATCAATGTGTGGAGTAGGAAAATAGTCCTTAGGATAAGCCTTATCTAAGTCTCTAAAATCGATGCAGACTCTAATAGTGCCCTGCCTTTTTGCTATAGGTACAATGTTAGATACCCATTCCGTCAGGGGTACAGGATAAATAAACCCTACCTTCAGAAGTTTTCTTACTTCAGCTTTGATAGTCACAGCCTTCCTAGGATGGACTTGACGTAATTTCTTTTGAACAGGTCTCACCGTGGGATAAGTTTTAATATCACGTACAACGGTCGATGGATTGATCCCAAGAATTTCCTCATAAGTCCAAGCAAAAATATCATTGAATTCTTTGAAAATAGCTCTAAAATTTTTAGTTTCATCCATTGAGCAGTTCTAGCCTATGTGAACATGCTCAATGGTTCCACGCTTAACTGATATGTCAATCGGGTTCGTCTTAGTGATGTTGCAAAGATTTCCTTCAAAATTTATGTTTTGCAATAATACAGGCATTTGTGGGTGAGTGACACTATCAGTATTGATAACATATACAAGCTCAAAAAACTACCGAACTGGCATTGGGAAGAAAATAAGATCAATGATGGTGATCTTCCCATACAGATTCATTCACACTCATGATCTCCATAATGGACTCATCCGAAGGAAAAGTCTATGTGAGATAGTCTAGAGTGGGAAGAGAAGGTTCTAACCAATAGGGAAAGTGGTAAGGATCTGAAGCTACCAGATGAAGATCATCTAGTTGGACATCGGAGGCAAATTGGACAACATCATACATCACTTCATAGGGACCAAGATAGGATGACTCAACAACTTCTTTTCCTTTAGAACTATAACCAGTCGTAGAAATTATTTTCATGGTTGCTACTTCCGTACTAGGAGGGGCTGAAGGAAATACTCCCATAAGGGTTTAATATTTCACCATACCTAACGCAATCGACTTATAAGGAGGAGGAGACTAACTTAGCATAGGGATATTATTCATGGTGGGAGTGGTAACATCTGGTGAACAAAATTTGAGTTGATCGATAGTCACAATTTTTTCCAAATGAGGAAACTGGAGAGTTTGAAAGACTGTTGATGCAACACCAGTCATAGCATAGAACCAGTTTCTCCCTAATAAGAGGTTGTAATCCAACAGGGCATCAACCACTTCCACTTGAATGGAAATAGTCTTTCCCCCAAGCTTGACTGAAAGACCTAGTAATAGACCATGAGGCTGAAAACCTTTTCCATAGAAATATTTTAATGTCATAGGAGACTTTGTAAGCTCAGAAGAACCAATGGCTCTCCAACAGGCTATAGACAAAACTGAGGTTAAAGCTCCCTCATCCAGAACAGTCCGATGGAACTTTCTCCCAACTACTCTAGAGAAAATTTGAAATGCAAGTTGGTGAGGTAATCTAGACTTATAGTTCTCCACATTGAAATGAATCAAGTTGGTATTATCTAGGTCTAATGCCCCCAAATACGTTAGCAGGTTTTTACACTGTGTTGGAAGACTTTGGAGTACCTCAAGGGTAGACATCACAAAAGGTTCCTGACCTAAATATTCAACGACATTATAAAATTGAGCAGCTCGGCCATTGGGATTGAAAATAGCCTTCCTGAGAGTAGCCTTAGGTGGTCGTAAAATCAAATCAAGATTGGGTTTCTCGATCACGAGAGGACCATTAGATGAAGATGGAGGGGAACTATACTATTAGAAGGAATTTTCTTGGAGGGGGGATTCTCGCCCTTCTTTTCCATAGGCTTTTCGTATAACTGACTATGAGTATTCAAATTGATGGTATCTGAAGACATCATTCTGATTTCTTCCGTGAACCAAAAGTCCCTTGATTAGACATATGGTCTATCAATTTTTGTTGAGATGGGAAAGGATCAGTAAGAACCACGGGTGTAGGTTTACTTTTCAGAAATTTACTAATCTCTTCACAATGAGGGAACTCCTTCATGAAGTGATCACCCCCACATCATAGGAAAGGGTACTTAGCTTTTATTTTCCCTTTGTTATCATTCTCTATGGCCGTAGCCTTGGTATTCTCTTGTTGGTTTCCAAGTTTTTTATTTTTACTTTTTCCTTTTTTCTTATTGCTGGGAGTTTAGGGTTTAGGGTACTTTGAATAGCATTTTCCTAGGCAAAAACCGTAGGATATGAAGGATTTGTATCAGAAGCAATAGGTTTCTTGGAAGATTTGGCTGCTGACGAGGGCTAGGTTAAACCAACGACCCCATCAATAGGAGTTTCTGCAAGTGGTTTGGCAGGGTATGTGTTGGGACGAGGAGCTTGAGGGATAAGGTCATACAAAGTTTTGGATTGGGAATATACCAATTCTAGATACTAAGCATGACTGATATCCTGCTCTTCGATAATAGCACCACCCATAGCCACATCTTGGGTGATAGGAGGCAACAAGGATTTGGTGAACCAATCAGCTAACAGTTGGTCTAGGATGGGAGATTTAACAAGTCATCTCCACCATCTCCACTCATGGATATGGTCTAAAATGTGTGTGGAGGTATTTTGATGAAGTGAAGTCAAAATATTCATACCTATTTCATAACGAATGTGTATTTGAAAGTGTGTAAGAAAAAAAGTTTCCAATGCGCTAAAATACAGAAATGAATGTTATGGAAGTTCAATATACCAATTCCCGGTCATACCATTCAAAGTGCATTGAAAGAGTCTCAAACGAATAAAGTCATCCATCAAGGATTTCAAAGAATACCATAGGTGAAAATTCATGACATGATTTTTGGGATCATCTCCCTACTTCCCATCAAACTATGGGATGTCTGATGGTAACTTGACTGGAATAGTAGGCCATGAAGGGTTGTACTGAATGGGATCATTTATCAACTTGGACAAATCAGGAAAGTCCAAAGTTTATAGGAACAGAAGCTGTTGATTAGGTTTGACATACTTGTAATATTGATAAGTCATATGTGTACCAGTAGGACGATAAGTTGATTGATATATCGACTGCTGAGTTGGTTTATGGGCAGATGATCCTCCCAAAGAGCCTCCCAATGGGGAAGGCCCTCTAGGAGGAGGGTCACCTAGAGGTGGTACGCCTCCAGGTGGTGGGCCTTGGGGTGGTGGTCCGCTAGATGGTGGTCCCCTAGAAGGTGGACCCCTAGGTGGTGGACCCCCAAAAGGTGGGCCTCTTGTTATATTTTATCATTCATGCTAGCATTATCTTAGGATCTTTAACTGAGAGAATAAAAAGTACACCAATCAAACATAAGAGACAATGAACACAATGTTTTTCCTCAGGGAAACCATAAATGGAGAAAACCTCGCATCTTCCTCAGAGATAGAATCAATGCCAAAAGTAAAACCCCAAAATAGTAAGATGATCTCCCGACAACAGTAACCTCTTTCTTTCTAGCCCCGGTGTCTTCTTCTTCCTCAACTATGTGCTACAACTGAGTGTGAGTGAGTGAGTGCTAAATAGAGAGGATAGCTCTCTATTTATACTAATTCCCAACATGGCTAAACCCTACTAGGGCTGAATTCTCTAGGAGAGTCTGATAACCCTAGTGCCCTGGAACTGCGGGGACTTTAACCCTTGATCAATAGGAGGGTTACACACAATAACTTGACATGACTTGTTTACATTATAAAACCTCCCGATAGGAACATCGGGGCATGACATGACTCAAGTACATTACAAATACATCCTAGAATAAACATCAGGTTACAATACATAAGAAATACAAGTGAATACATTCTGAAGTTACATATACATCAACACTCCCTCTTAACTAGGAAGGTATTCTCTCAACGCATTTTTTTAGCACAAGTCTTCTTCTCTGTATCATCTGGGCCATCATCAAGTTCTCGTCATGTTCATATTCAAGTCATCTTCATCTGGATCTGTATCATCACTCGATCTGGATCATCATCACTAGATCTGGATCATCACTCGATCTGGATCATCACGGCTGGATCTGGATCATCACTCGATCTAGATTATCTCGAAGACATCATAACTGGATCTGAATCATAGCTCGATCTGGATCATCACTGGGTCATCATCACATGTGCTATCTCATGATTCTTCTTGTCACAGAAATTTCGACAGAGCCAGCCCTTTCTCATGTTGGTTGTAGGCCTACCTCCTTGTAGGTCTTTGGTATCCCTTATATCTGACCCTAAGTTAGAATGGCCAGCACTCACATCTGACCTTGACTTGTCATAAAGGCACAACACTTACATCTGACCTTGACTTGTTAGAAAGGCACTCAGTCCTAGACTAATGGTTCCTGTTAACTAACCAGGTGCCTCCATTCAGAGAATGGCAGTAGCCCTTACATCTAACCCTAAGTTAGAATGGTTGGCACTCACATCTGACCTTGACTCATCAGAAAGGTGGTAGCCCTTACATCTGACCCTAAGTCAGAATGGTCAACACTCACATATGACATGGAAGGAAACAATCCTCTCACCATGACAGAATGGCGGTAGGCCTTACATCTAATCATGTAGGAAATAATCCTATAGTCACATCAGAATGGCTGGCACTCACATTTGATCTTGACTCATCAGAAAGGCAGTAGCCCTTACATCTGATCATGTAGGAATTAATCCTACAATCACATCAGAATGGCTGGCACTAACATCTGACATGGAAGGAAGTAATCCTCACACCATGACAGAATGGAAACAGCCCTTATATCTGATCAAGTGGGAACACATCCCTCAATCACATCAGAATGGCCATGCGCTCACATCTGATCATGTAAGACTACATCTTATAATCGTATTAGAAAGGCCCTCTGTCCTAAACCAAGTATTCCTGGTAACTAACTTGGAACCTCCATTCCAAGAATGGAAATATCCCTTATATATGATCATGTAGGAACCAATGCTACAGTCATATCATAATGGCTCAGTACTCATATCTGACATGGAAGGAACCAATCCTCTCACCATGACAAAATGGCTTAGCCCTTACATCTAACCTACTTGTCAAAATGGCTTACGGACTCATCACTTCCCCTTGGAAGGAACCTCAATCTGAAGAACACCAAGCTTCTCCCTAAAGTACTCAAACTTCACTCTAGCCAATGACTTCATCAACACATCAGCTATCTGTTCATCCATCGCAACATACTGGAGCTTCACTGCTCCCCTCTACACCATATCCCTGATATATTGATACTTGATCTCGATATGCTTTGACTTGTCATGGAACACTGGGTTCTCCGACAACTTCACACAACTCTGGTTGTCATAATGTATACAAGTAGCATCCATCTGGAGATCAAATAAGTCAGACAGTAGCTTCCTTAGCCATACTAACTCACAACTAGCTTAACAAGCTACGACATACTCTGCTTCAGTTGTACTCAGTGCCACATAGGATTGTTTCCTACTAAACCAAGAGATCACACCTCATCCCATACTAAAGCAACACCCTGAAGTGCTCTTCCTATCGATGGCACTAACTGCCCAATTTGAATCAACATAACCCTCCAGGTTAATCTTCTGATTTGCATCATACTTGAGCTCGTAATCAACTATACCCCCCAGGTACCTCAGAATATGCTTTGCAGCAATCAAGTGAACATGTCTCGGATTTGTCAAGAACTGGCTCAAGGTGTTCACATCAAAACAAATATCTGGTCTCATGTTCGTCAGGTACATCAAGGACCCAATCATCTGACGATACATCGTGGCATCAACTGCTTCTAATGAAGCATCACTCAATAGCTTCAGGTTCAATGCCAAGGGTGTGGTCATGGCCTTGCAGTCCATCATCTTGAATCTCTCCAGGATCTCTACCGTATATTTCCCTTGTCCTAGGGAGATTTCATCTGCATTATGCCGCACCTCCATGCCTAGAAAATAATGCATCATACCCAAGTCCTTAATTTCAAACTCGGCAGCAATCTTTCTCTTTGTATCAACAATCAACCCATCCATACCTGTTACAAACAGATCATCTACATACAGTAGGAGCATCACTGGATTGCAATCTTCAACCTTGTAGTAAAGGTTGGAATTTGCTTTACTATTGGTAAAGCCCAAAATGGATAGAAAGCTGTCAATTCTTCTGTACCATGTCCTGGGTGCCTATTTCAAACCATACATGGCTTTCTTCAATATGCATACATGAGACTCCATGTCATGTGTCTCAAAACCGAGTGGCAGCTCCACATACACTTCCTCTTCTATTACACCATTCAAGAAAGCAGTCTTAACATCCATTTTGTGTATCTTCCATTTCATTATTGCAGCCAGAGCAAGTACTGATCTGATGGAAGTGTATCTGGATACAGGTGCAAAGGTTTCTTCATAATCTATTCCTTCTTTCTAGGAGAAACTGCAAGCAACAAATCTTGCTTTATATTTCTCTATGCTACCATCTGTAGCATGCTTGATCTTGTAGATCCATTTGGAAGTTACAATCGAATTCCCTTCTAGTCTTGGGAAAACATCCCAAACATCATTATTCATGATCAATTGATATTCTTCGATCATAGCATCCTTCCATTCTTTCTGTTATGTTGTTTCTTCATAACTGGAAGGTTCTTTATCGATGAAATCACATAGTAATGCTACATACCCGGAACAGGATCTTGTCCTCCTTCTTTCTCTGTGATTCTCTTCTGGAGCCCCATATCTTTCCACACCTTGGATATCTTCTTGTACCCAAGCAGGTTTCCTCTTATGAGGATTCTTCTCTGGAGGTGGATCTACAGGTTCTTGAGGTTCTTCAAATTCTCTATCTTCTTCTTGAGCTTCTTCATTCATGGTTGTATCATGAATTCTGGGTGCTTATGCTTCTACAGGTTCTTCAGCAGGCCTCTTTCTGGATTTGTTGTAAGTTGAGACTTCATCAAATGTCACATCCCTACTGATGTTGATCTTCTTGAATCTTGGGAAGTATATTCTGTAAGCCTTCGAGCTTTTAGAGTATCCCACAAATATACCCTTCTTTCCTGAAGGATCTAATTTATTCCTCTTCTCTTTTGGAATGTGTATGTATACTGGATAGCCAAATATTCTAAGATGGCTGAATTCTAGTTTCTTGTTGGATAAGACGTCTTCATGAGTCTTGTTCTCGAGTACTCTATGTGGAGTACGGTTCTGTACATACACCGCTATTCTGACGGCTTTTGCCCAAAGATGCATAGGAAGATCTTGATCATGAAGCATAGCTCTTGCAGCTTCCATGATAGTTCTGTTCTTCCTTTCTACAATCCCATTTTGTTGTGGATTATAAGGAGGGGACAACTCCCTCTTAATCCCTAATCCTTTACATAACTCTTTGAATTCATTTGATGTTAATTCTCTGCCATTATCTTATCTAAAGGTCTTGATCTTCTTTTCTGTGTGATTCTCGATCAAGGCTTTGAATTCCTTGAACTTGCTGAATACTTCATCTTTGTTCTGCATGAAGTAAATCCATGTCTTCCTAGAAAAGTCATCAATAAAATAAACATAGTATACATACCCTCCTAGTGAGCTTGATGACATTGGACCGCATACATCGGAGTGGATGATTTCCAATATTTCTTTTTCTTTGCTTTTGCTACTTGGGAATGTCTTCTTTGTATTCTTTCCTTTTGCACATCCTTTGCATACCCCATCATGTTTTGCTTGAATTTTTGGAAGACCTTCAACAGCTTTGCTTGCAAGTGGTAGTGCTCTGTAATGCACATGTGCAAGCCTTGTATGCCAAATTTCATTTGGCTCTGCTGTGTCATGGACCAAGGCTTGTTTTGGATGGCCCTTCAATTTGTATAGACCTCCTTCTTATTCCCCAATCACTACTGCATATTCTTTCCCTTTGGCCACATGATAACTTGGCCATCTATAAATGCAACCCTCATGCCTTTTGCATCTAATGCATATATGGAGAGAAGGTTCATCTTGAATCCTGGTACAAACAATACATCATGCATCTTCATGGAATTTCCAAAGTCTAGCTTATAGGAGGATTCCCCACTACCTTTTATTGGATATTGGTAGTCATCTCCAAGTTTCACCTTGTGAGGTGATTCATGTTTTGAAAGTTTTACAAAGGACTCTTTGAATCCTGTCATATGTTTGGAAGCCCCATTGTCTATAAGCCAATCATTGCTTCCATGTGTGATCTTTCCCATGAGAGCAGAAATCAAGACATATTCTTCATCACTTGAAAAGTCTTCACTTTCATATCTAGTTCTCTTCTTGGATAGTTCATCATCCTCTGCAGCATGAGCATGATGTCTTCTCTTGTTTCCCTTTTTCTTTTTTGGACAATATTTTACAAAGTGTCCTACTTCATCACATGTATAACATATTCTTCTAGACAAGTCTTTTCTAGAGTTAGTTTTATAGAAATGCTTACCTCTGGAGTGATGAGAACTCCATTTTCTTTTCTTGGAATGAACTGTGAGGGATTGATCTTCACTTCCCATCTTTTCTTCTTGAGCTGCTATCCGAGCTTCTTCTTGAGAGCATTCTTCCCATAGTCTGCTGAACTTGACTAACTACATATCCCTTGAATAAAGGAGTCCCATGATCTAGGGAGACCATTCAAGGTGGTCATCACAACCTCTGCATTCTCCACTTCTTCATCTACTACTTCCATCTATTCCTTGATCTGAGAGACCCTTGTAAAGTAAGACTGGATGGTCTCAACATTCTGGATCTTTACATTCTTTAGTTGGTTTCTCAAATTCATCTTCCAATTTATGTTCTTCCCTTCAAACAATTTAGTTAAGGCATCAAACATAGCTTTAGGTCTCTTTAGGGAGGACACATGTGGTATGAGGTGATCCTTGATTGAATCAGCAATGATCCTCTTTTCCATAACCAACTTCTTCTTGTGTAAGGCCTTAGCCTCATCTCCCTCTGGAACTGGAACCTCCTCATTTATATAGGAGTCCAACTCATTTTCTTCCAGGACAAGGGAGATACTATACTTCCAGGCCCAAAAGTTATCAGCTCCCTCAAGATTTTCATCAAGCTTGGTATGATGAGACATGTTAACTGAGAACCTCAAATGGAAATACAAAATATTTAGATCTTACCAGTTCAAGATGTCGGATCTGGATTTGGACCTGAAATTATGTAGTGTTGGTTCAGGAGCAGATTCGGGTTTTGTTTTTCCAGAGTTCTATCCGACCAAATGCTTTGATCTTGATCCCTAACTTCGATTTTGAGGAGGAGATCAATCAAGGCCTGGGCTCACTGAAAAAATTCCACTTCTGTAGAAAGCACTAATTTTCAGCAGTAGTGTTGGGTACAAAACTAAAAAACCTCATAATTGGATTTTGCTTCGATAGAAAGATACATCGTAGGGAGGAGAGATATTCCAACCTTCTTTTGCTGAAAAAATATGGAGAGAGATCCACAAAGTAGTAAGCCCTAGTTCCTGCTGCTGCAAAGTGTCTTCTTCTCAGGTTAGCTCTAATACAATGTTAGATTTTATCATTCAAGCTAGCATTATGTTAGGATCTTTAACTAAGAGAATAACAAGTACAACAATCAAACGCAAGAGACAATGAACACGGTGTTTTTCCTCAGGGAAACCATAAATGGAGAAAACTCTATAACTTCCTTAGAGATAGAATCAGCACCAAAAGTAAAACCCCAAAATAGTAAGATGATCTCTCGACAGCAGTAACCTCTTTCTTCCTAGCCCCAATGTCTTCTTCTTCCTCAGCTATGCACTACAACTGAGTGTGAGTGAGTGTGTGCTAAATAGATAGGCTAGCTCTCTATTTATACTAATTTCTGAAATGGCTAAACCCTAATAGGGCCGACTTCTCTAAGAGAGTCTAATAACCCTAGTGCCCTGAAACTGCGGGGACTTTAACCCTTGATCAATAGGAGGGTTACCCACAATAACTTGACATGACTTGTTTACATTATAGAACCTCCCGATAGGAACAATGAGGCATGACATGATTCAAGTACATTACAACTACATCCCAGAATAAACATCGGACCGTTACAATACATAAGAAATGCAAGTGAATACATTATGAAGTGACATATACATCAACACCTCTAGGTGGTGGTCCTCCGGGTGGTGGTCCTCTAGGTGTTGGTCCTCTGTAAGGTGGGCCTCTACCAGGTGGGCCTCTCCTAGGTGGGCCTCTGCCAGGTGGGCCTCCGTCAGGTGGACCTCTGCCAGGTGGGCCTCCACCTTGTAATCCTCCAAAAGTTGGGCCACCCTAAGGTGGTCCTTCAGCACCTCCAATAGTAAGAATAGGAATTCCTACCGTAGTTAGCATGTAGGACCAATTAGGTTTTCCCCACGGCGTGAACGTGTTTCTATGGTAAGGGATTCCAGGATACATAGTTCATGTAGATGTAGGTTGATAATTAACATTTGATATAGGCAATTTATTCCTTGGGTAACCATAACCCCAATAAGATTGGTTAACTATAGGTTGTACCCATAAGGATTAGCCTAAACTCGAGGGAGGGTTTACCATATTGGTATGGGTAGGAGGAACAACTATTGTGGGTTGTCCTATAGTAGAAGTCTATCCAGTATAAGTAGAAATTCCGCTAACATGTAACATAACTCACACCGAGGGTTTCCCCCCTGTGTTATAATGTACTGACACCATTTGAGCTGAGGATTTCCCCCCAGCTATAGAGGGTATGGGAGGATTAGACATAGACCTTTGATTTACAACTGTAGGGTTGGAGGTTTTACATGGATTATGAAAAATCACACCACTAAACGGAACCTCTTCAATAGGACCCAAAGTCTCTGTAAGTGTACGATATCCAGAAGGCCATGGATCTGATAGACGAGGCAAAAGGGAAGACATAGGTTCTTTGTAAGATACAGGTGAAGGAATAATTCTTTCCATTCTCTCTGAAAAGTTGCGAGCATGATCAAGAGATTCTTGGATTCTCCTATATTCTTCCTCACTTGGAAGATGGTTCTCAAAAGAAGGTCTAGTGACTCTGAATTCATAAATGGCTTGACTCATAGAAGTTCTCCAAAAAGGAGCATTAGGCCCATACTCAGTTTCAGTAGGACTATCGGTACGACCTTCCCTCAAAGAATGAAAGGAAGTATCAGCCACAGGAGGCTATTGGACCAAGGGATTAACGTAAGCAGTGAATTGTTCTCTGCTTTCCACAACTGTACTTCCTTCCACATGGAAGTTAGTTGTAGTTCCTTGATCTGTGGCTTCCATTTGGATCTCCCCTATAGTAGGTGGAAAGTCGGGTGGTAATCCTTGGTTTCTTCTGGATCGTCTCAATGGAAACTTAGCCAGATTGTATGGTCTCTAAAAACCTAACCTAGGGTTTCAAAAATAAGGAAATCACACAAAACTTTCTCCTACACAAACTATAGGTCACAAGCAAACTTAAGTGACAAGAGGAGCTGAACAAGCCAATTTCTCACCCGGATTGTCAAGTCTTTGCAACTCGCGATATACCATAGGGTCCAATAATAAAACACAATGAGGAGGATCAACCGTCCCTCACCTGAATACCCGAATACCTGAACGGCACGTGCGTAGTAATCTCCCTGAGTGTTGTTCTTAGTGTATTGTGCCAACAAGACGACCAAAAGGGATTTTCTCAGATGATCTCAAGAATCCTAGTAGGGCCTCTCAATATACTTAAGGTATGTGGTATTTTAAATCCATATTAGTGTTTTCTAATGCACAACCATTCACAAGGGGCATTCCTATATACAATCGAGTACGTGAAGTACCTTTTGATATAACTCAAGGGTACATGAAAGGTCGTTCAATATACCGATGGTACGTGGAAGAACCACACGAGTCTCGGGTTGCATTATAGGAAATGAATGACAGCTCCTATGTTTTACGACGCCGAAACACGTCTCTAACCTATCACTCAAGTTACTAAAAATTTTAACCTATAGCTACCATTAATTTTAAGTTGAACGGTTAGGTGAATGCATGGAGTTATGACATAAATGTAAAACCATGCAATAATGATGTGCAAATTCTTTCACTTTACCTTTCAAAATATGCCTACTTACGGGAAGGAGAGAGTAATTTTCTTTTTCCAATTTCGTTTCAAAACCAAAATTTCTCCCAAAACAGTCAAACTCAACAAAACTTTCTGAGAATGCCAACAAGCAAAATACTTCTAAACTAATCTTTTGAAAGCAAGCAGATAAGGAGAGATCTCTTTTTCCCTAAAAAGAAAGACAAAAAACACTCAAAGGTATACTAAGTACTTTTTTTCAATTTTTCTTCAAAAATAGAAAGATCTAACTTAAAACTACTAATATTTTTCTTTTGATTGAGACAAGAATGTAAAAAGAAAGAAGAAAAATGGAGATCTGAAAGTTGATTAGGCTAGTTAGAGATCCAATAATTCATCTTCAAACATAATTATAACTAAATCTCAACAAAACAAAAAAAATTAACAAGCAAAAAGAAGTCTTTCACTAATTTAATGAAAAAAATGAAAACAAGAAACCAATAAGGAAGTCTTTCTCTTTAGTCTTATCAAATAGTAAGAATAAGATCTAACTAATACTAAGCTTTCAAGCACTCCTTTCAAAATTTAAAACCAAACATACAAGCAAATGAAAAGATGAGCCTATCCTAGCTTTTTTTATTTTAACAAAACAAGCCTTTACCACATCAAAATTTTGAAATTCAAACACTCATATCTCTTTAAACAATCCCAGACACTCAGAATTGAAAGCAAATCAAACAAAATTTTTACAAAAACTTTGAAAAAACAAGTCTGGAATAAGCCTACCTGGCACCGCTTCCAGAGGGTCACTGACAGAGTGGTTATGAGAGAGCACTACTTCTTGATTGTTCAGTACAGGCGGTGGCACCGCTTACTGATCACTGTATCCGGGTGGTGGCACCGCTTGTTTCCCACTATGCATGCACGGTTCCTTGTATATTTCCAAAACAATATAATTATGAATAAGGCAAATTTAATTACTATGAAACTGACATATAAATCATGGATTAACGGGAGTATAAAGTACAAAAGCTAGAAAAAATTAGATCTAAACAGATCTGATGATACCAAACCAAAATCTAACTAGATCAGCTAGTAGATCTGATTTCGAAAAACTAGAGCTTGGATTTCAGACAAGAGTTAAACCAAGGAAGATCAGATATGCTAAAAGTTTCTCCCAAGTATGCTCGTCAAATTTGTTGCTAGGAAAAATGCACCTCCTGCGGACAGGAGTTGTTCCTCTAGTCTGAATGGTTCATATATAGAACAATTAGTACGGAACAGAATTGTAAGACTTTCCCTAGAATGGGTGGAGATCTGGAATAAGTGTCTTTGATGGAAAAGTGTAGGCTTTCCCTGCAATGATAGCTCTTCATTGGTGTACCTGCATGATCACATGAAACCAACACACAAGATCAAAAAGCACCAGAAAATGTTACATTATTTTATGCTAGTGACTAAGGAATCTAACAATAAAATACATGATATTAACTCAATATACTTTATGGTAAAGGAACCAATTTTTCATTAAAGAATGAAGAAGAAGTTTAAAACCTATGCCTTAGTATCAATAAGCTCCTTCACAATGCCAATATCTTGTCCCCAATAGCTCCAACTTGCTCCTCCTATCCTCACCCTGCTGATTTAGGCCAGAATGTCAATGCAACAGCATAACCTTTCTCTCTCTCAACCATGGATATGAGCTTGTTTTTATGGGCCTTGTGAGGATAGGGATGGTTGAGAAAATGGTGGGTGAGGTGGATAGGAGATCCCAAAAGGATATATCTCGAGCCCAGGTGGTCCTCAAGTGTAGGGATAATGGATTCACGAATCCTTCCTTCGAGAAGCTTCATGGAAACCTCTCTTTTTCACATTTTACCAAGGGCACCACTTCTTCCACACTATAATAGAGCGGTGCCAAGGAAGAACCATGCCTTGTACAAGAGTTAAAGGCGGTGCCACCACTTACTGCCAAAAGATTAAAGGCAGTGATGAAGAAGGTAACGCTCATTGATTAAAAGGCAGGAGCGTTGCTGAATTTTTATATGCAGAATTGATATCTAGACCAGGATTTACTTCATGACTTGGGATTGAGGGAAAAATACTGTGTTTGGGGTCTCATCACATGCTGATGATGATATTTATTTGTAGTAGTATGCAAAGGATGTGCTCAAGGGAAGAATACCAAGAATCCATTTCCAAGCAATACTAGTAAAGAGAAAGGGATCTTAGATATTGTCCACTCATATGTGTGTGGACCAGTGTAAACTACTTCCTTAAGCGGGTATGTCTATTATGTTTCTTTTATTGATGATGACTCACATAACACTTGGATATATTTCTTGAAAAAGAAAGATGAATTATTTGAAAAAATCAAGGAGTTCAAAGCTCTTGTGGAGAATCTCTCTTAAAAGAAGATTAAGATATTAAGGTCAGATAATGGAGTATAATTCACTTCAAATGAACTTAAGGAATTTTACAAAGAAGTTGGAATTAAGAGGTAGCTTACTATTCCCTATAATCCTCAACAAAATGGGTAGCATAAAGGAAGAATAGATCTATCATGGAAGCAGTAAAAGACATGATCCATGATCAAGATCTACCCAAGTGTTAGCACTCAGAATTTACCTTGGTTGTGAAAGGGTAATCCCAAGGTAACCACAAAACCAATATTTAGGAAGAAAGTTGGCTTCTTCATTTCCAGAAAGGGATCTCTCCATAAATAAATTTGCATGCCATAAATATTTTAAAAGAAAATATTTGTGAATGCTTGAAATCAAAGGATTGGAGCATATTATTATGAATTCCAACCCAATATAAACTCATTCAAGAATGAAAAGATGACAAAATGGAAAGGTAAATAGGAAACACATACACATAAGGAGATAAATTACATATTGTAAATTAAATAACACAAGAATCTCTGCAAAGACCTAATCAACTGTGAAATCTTTATTAATATTTGAAACTCACTTACAATACTCAGTTTTTCTCACGGGTTCCAACCCCCAATACATTGCAAAATGTTGATTAAATATATCAAAATGCTCCTTGAGCTGATAACTACTTCTATGCTAAAAATATGCAAAATAACTTCCTTATTACATTTGTCATTTGCTTCCTAACAAACTAACTACTTAATAATTTATTACATTTTTCAAAATAAATAAGTCTTCAATATCCCTCAAATTTCTCTATTGATGTAGCTTGTATTTTTTTCTTCCAAACTTCTCAACCGTCTTCCACTGGTCCATTGTTGGTAGCTCTAGATTGGCTATTTCTTTTCCCAATACTTGTAACTCTACATGATCCACATATAAAATTCCTGGCAATTGAGTACAAACAACTCTGAAAGTGTTGATTATTTCAAACTCCGCTGCTAATTTTTCAATCACTATTTTCCCTAATAGAGATTGGCTCATATCTTCAAATCTTGGTATTCAACCTGAGACAGAAGTATACCAATTTCCTCCCAAAAGGAAGGTAAACCTTTTTTAAAAAGTGAAACAAATGATCCTTTAAAAATATTAACTTGATGTTGCATTATGTCAATTTTGGCCTGCATAGTGTTTATATCTTGACGCTTTCCCACTACCTTCCTAGCCCAGGTGATCACTGTGATTCTATCTTTTATTCCCATGGTTCTCAAATCATCCTTTGATAAAGTATTCAGGAAATTAATTGTGTTCTTGGTTGTATCTACAAACTTCTTATTTAAGGCTTCTTTTCCTGCAATGCAACTCTGCCTCGCAACATTTATAACCATCTCTTTGTCCAAAATGTAGTTCAAATATGGTTTGATCTTAACAACTTCAGCAATAATCATATCCCAAATGTGTGGTGTCTTGATCCCTATATTGGCAGTTGTCCAATCAGTTGCTTTGTCCATTTATCATTTTTATCCCGCAGATCTTTACGTTTTTTTCTAGTGCTTTCCTTTCTTCTTCTTTCTTCAAAGTTGCATCTTCTATATTTTTATTTTGGTTTTTCAGACCAACAATTTCCAAATCCTTTAAACTCACCTGGGACATATCCTACGCAATAGATTATATACTTGTCTGTGTAATAGGCTGAATTACCTGTATCTCATATTCTTTATTTTTATCCTCTATCTCTTTTTCCAAAACAGGTTGTTTTTCTTTTAAAACAATAACCTTTTCAACCAAAAGAGTTTTCTTTTTTTCCCATTCTTTTCTTTCATCGATAAGATTTAAAAGTTTGAATTTGTTGTCACTCAGCTGATTAGATAGTAGGTCTTTTTCTCTCTCAATATCAGTCAATTATGAGGCTTGAATTAATTGTGTAGCAGGGATCTTTAGTTTCATTTTCAGTAGTTGAATTGTGTTTTCCTTCTCTGCAGTGATATTTTGAGTGACCTCTCCCCTATTTGATTCATTATCAATGGCTAGAAAATCTCCTTGATGTTTTTGATCTGTTGCTGGTGTACCTTATTCTCTACCTTTTCGTTCCTTAGTTGATTTTCAATCCTGCTCTTTGTAGACTGTAATTTGGATACTTTCAAAGTGGCCTTCAACAAATCACTATAAATTACCTCTCTAGTCTACTTGTGCAAATGAATCATATTTGGTACTGTGATGTTCTCCAAGTTTAATCTCATTTCAGCTACTTTATTCTTGGTGGCAACTGTTAAGTTCAAATTGTTCTTAGCATGATCCTTGATAGTCACCAAAGAAACATATTACTGGAAATTTTCCGGACATCATCATATAAATTCAAAGATTCATCTAAGGATGTCTCTCTATCATTCTTATATTTATCATATAAATCGGCTCTAGATTTAAATTTGTTGGCAAATGTACCAGGGACCTCATCAAAATTCATACTATTTCATTTCAAAAGCTGCTCCCTTGATTTTTACCTGATTTTTCTTACTTTCAGTTTTGACAAATTAAACCAACTCCCCCTCAACTTCAATCTTATTTTTTGTTGCTGTCTCTGAACTTCCCTCTTCTTCTATTTCCATTGCATCTGAAAAAAAAATCTTTTACCTGTTACTTCTAAACTAGCTACAATAAGAGTAACTACCTATGTGGACTTCACCTCTTCCGATGTATTTTCTGATGAAGCTACTACATTCTCCATTGGTGCTGGATAATCCAACCAATTTTCTCTTTCATACAACCCTTCAACCTCCTAGTGTTCAAAAAATCTATTCATATTCACTTGTATTCTTATTGAGATAACATGTTGTGGATCATAGATCACTGCAAATGTCATGTCCCCTCCCCTCTACTCGCCGAGGAGAGAATGCGACTACACTAATACTATATATCAAACCAAGGATCTAGCCCCGTGAACATAATAAAATAAATGCATTGAAGTAAAAACATGAAAATACAGCAAAAGAAAATACATTCATGCATTCATTATGTTCATAATAATTCATAAAAAAATACATTGCAGGATTAAATACAAGAGAGCACTTATCTTGACATTTAGTTGTCCCACAACTAGCTATGTCACTACAACATTCCACCCAACCATAGGCCATATGTGCTCATCAATCTCTCAACACAATTTCCACCCTCGAGCTGGGCATGATTTCCACAAGGAATAAGGGAACGACGGGCTCACACATAGCCAAATACACATCAAGTTTTAGGCAATCCAATCTATAGTTGGTTTTATCAGGATGATAAGGTAGTGGAAAGGATGAATTGCTAATATAGTGAGCTCAACCATAGAGCTATGGACACCTACACAAGATATATCTATCTTGGCCTCCACAATACCTACACACCGAACACAAGGAAGTATTCCCTTCTCTACTACACAGTCCCTCAGTCCATACCTTCCCTTCTAGTGCTCTTCATGGTGTGCATAGAAGAATAACCAACCCCTCTTGATCTCTTTTTGAGGTTCCTCTCTTCACTAGGTTTATCAAGCCAATTATGGGCCTCTTTCACACCTAAGTCTTACATACCAAAACAAGGGTGCACATAACAACAAAATACAAATGTTGGGCATGAAGAAAAACGTTGGGAAACCAAAAATGAATTGGTAGAAGGGAAAACAACCATGGGAGAGAAAATTAAATTTCAGAAACATCTATGGGATTCAAAGGGAAAAACAGCCTCTTCAAACCCCCAATTCGTGGGTCTCTTCTCCCATCCACTATGCAACACCAAAAACGGATTTCCCGTCCATAGAAAATGAAGGAATTGTAGAAAATCGGGAGGCAAAAATGCCCAAATATCCCCAGCTGCATGTAATGTCCCAAATTTTGCATTGGGTCACAATGGTCAAATCACATTTTCCAAATTCATGAAATTTTTCAAATGGATGCTAAAAGTCAAATAATTGCCAAGGAGGAAAATCACTAGTTTCCTAGGTTGGGGGTGGAAGCTTTGAGATTTGGAATAAGGGGGATAATAAATGATGCTTGTTGCCGCCTTTTCACACACCTGGATCACGTGGCAGAAATCTTCAAGCCACTCGGTGTGTCCTTGGGGGCAAGTCTCGAGTCAAGGCTGTCACCTTGTTCTTGACTCCTCCGTTTAGGCTCAACTCCTAACGAAGCCAAGGGGGGTAGACCCTATTAAGTTACTAAGGATGATTTCTTAGTGTAATGATGTTGTATTGAATCAGTTATTTTAGGAGTTTGAAAACTTTAACTATAAACAATCAAGATGACAAGATACAAAGATACACACGAAAGCACAAGATTGATACACAATATAAATATGAAGCAGAAAAGACCAGTGCCTTAATAATGGAGTCAAAAAAGATCATTGTGCTTGCATGTGTCTGGAATAAATGTTTTGCAATTGCATCTTGGTACGTTTTAAGTTAAAAATGGAGTATGAGTTGTTTAAGTTAGGCTTAAGGGGGACTCC
>LPNX010324585.1:52369-179305 GCA_001517045.1 Pseudotsuga menziesii | reverse complement strand
CTATCTTGCCTGCACATATAGTGTAGCAGCTCAAAGTTTACGATTGCCCGGTTGATAATTAAATTGAGGTTAATTAAGCAACATTAAAATTGACCAACATAGTAATCCCAAATCAAAAAGGAAACACGATGACAAGACTAACGTCTAATTAAAAGAAAATAAAAAAGGGTCTATAGTAAAAAACATAGGCAGTATACAGACACCAACAGTACCCAGGAAGACTCAGCAGCATTCAAAATTCACCCAACAACTCTCAATCATCCAAATCAAATTCAAAACAGAGGCATACGCGGGTGTTCATAAAAAATCTGCGTGATTATGCGACTACTTAGGAGAAACTCGCTTATAGGAAGAAAGAGGGGGGGGGAATGATAAGCCAAGATAAAAATTAATTCAATAGGACACTAAAGGGAAAACATACTTTTGGACCCAACACAAAGACTCAGAGAATGGAGATTAATTCAAGCACATTGTGCACCCAATCCCTAAAGAAAAAACAAGGAACCTCCCTAGTGGAGTCACCAATTCTATTACGAAGAGAAACTTACTAGGTATTGGGGTGTACCAAAACAAACTAAATGACACCATAAATCAATCCATTCAAATATGCAAGAGAAATAAATACATCTAACACTAAGGGATATGAATCATACCTTATTTTGTACAGTTGATGTAGATCCATGTTGAGATATTCCAACACGCTTGTATTCATGATTCTCTCTCAACAACAGCAAACAAGAAAGACATGCTATATGTCAAAGTGTTAGGCTTACTCTAGCATATATAAAACATCATGTAGAACAAAAATAACTACATCCATGGATACAATATTCATAGTTATGCACATCATGTATTGGACAGGAAATGGATATTTCTATTAATAAAACAGAGATAGAATAGTGACAAACTCTGTCGGCACTTCTTCGAACCAGAGAAACCAACTCCTCCACCTGGGCCTTCACCACTTCAATCCTCCATCATAATAGCAATCTTACAAAGCAAAGGAAATCTTGGGAAGAGCATTGCTATGTGCTCCAAAGGGACAAAGGGATGCAGACTCAAGCATAAACAAGTGATACAATAATGAACTATAGTTTCCTTCCTCTCCAAATTCTCCTCCTTCAATGCATCCAACTTGGCTCAATATATATCCCTCTAAATGGGCAATGGAGGGTCAAGTTTGACCATTCTCAAGGCATATAGAAGGCCAAGAATCAAGTTATTCGGAACTCTACGAGGAAAAATCCAAAAACTTGTCTCTTCATGCACATTTCCTGATATACACAGGTTTTGGCTCAAAAGTTGTGTGTACACACAGATATTGTTTTAAAAGTCACATATGCACATAAACAAGTGTTTTTTGGGGACTTTCTTCGGACATCAAAGTATAATTTGAGGAAAGGGGGTCTACGGAGTCTGCAGAGGGACATGTAAGGCCATAAATATGTGATCTACCAAGTGTGGTAAAATAAGCTATAACAATATATATTTATACACACACACACACCTAACCTCCAATCTCTCTCTCTAAAATCCCAATCCCGAATCTCTCTCCCTCTCTCTCGTGTGAGAAAAAAAAATTGCAGAGCAATAACAAAACAAAATGAAAATATTAAACACAAACACATTACAAGAGAGACACCAAGATAAAATGGTTCACATAAGATGGTATACGTCTAGACATGATTTGCTAGTCCTTTATTATTATACCATCCAACAAAAGGAAGGGATACAACCTGCAACAAACCTACTGCACTTCCTCTTCACTCTCTCATAGTCTTTCTCACACAATCATAGAGATCATTTTAAAATGCTACAATACAATACATAATCATATTACAATGATTTCAATTTATAGGGGAATTACCATGGGAAAATACCATGGGTCACCCAATACCATAGGCCCATAATTTGATATTCAACAAACATCCCAAAAAATTCTTTCAAGGGATTCTCCCTAGACCCCTCAGCCAGGGGGAGACAGTCCCCTCCCCCCCCCCTGCCGCACCCCCTACTAGGATGAGTGTATAGTAAAACTTAGGTACAATCATTGTTGAACAATAACATCTCTCAATCAGGAAGATGAGGCTCCACAACCAACATCTCTCTCTCTCTCTCTCTCTCTCTCTCTCTCTCTCCAATGGTATAAGGAGGATAAAAATCCGAGTTTGGGAATCAAAAGTTATGGTCAAAATATTAATTTTGTTTATTTATAAACTAAAAGCATGTGTGCATTTTTTAAAGCATGCATGCATTCTTAGAAGTTCACAAACGTTCTTAGAATTGCACACACATTCTTAACATGCACATGTTTTTAATAATGCATGTGTGTTAACAACGTGTAGGTTGGTAGCATGTGTGCACTTTTGTGCCAACATGGATGCTTTAGTGGAGTTTCTACAATTGCCAGACCATAAGCGTGTGCATGACGTTGGGAGCGTGTGCATGCTTCTGATTTGTACTACTTACACACTCCTATTACAACAATTTTGGGTAACATCTTCATGCGAGCACCCATAAATCAATAAATTATAATGTCCCTCACTGTAAGCAATGCATCTGAACAATAAATAAATAAAGAAGAAAAGAAACCATTTCTGAGGTCAAAGCAATGCAAAATTGATATGATACAAAATGTAATATCATTGAAATCAATGCACCTAAACGATACTATAAGATCATAGGGGTAATAGGAGTCGGGCCGCTGGGGGGAATCTCCATCCTTAAAGAACATATGATAATAGGATGTGAATGGGGGTTTAGTAATCAAATCAAATAATCAAGCAGAAGCTACAACCCTTTGTAAATGGTGTAAACATCTTCCACAACAAAGCATCCTTTCAGTAAAATCCTAGGATAGTCAAAGTTCATTTTAAAATATTTTTGCACAAAATCGTCCCTGTAAGATATAAATCTTCATCATCGCTTCATTGAGAGAGAAAAGGAGATCATTGAAAATAAGGAAAGTGTTCAATTCAAACACATCCCCAAGGACTTAAATTATGAAGCTAACAAAGCATCAAAATTAGCTTCAACTTTTGAGGAAATGCATTGCAAATAAACGGGAGCAATTAGGATGGGATTTAACATAAGAAAAATCAATCGTAAATTTTAATCAAGTAGTGTAAATGTTATCTTGTGAGGACAACACCTTTAGATGCTTTGCATCCATACTATGGAGATTCCCTTAGGGAAATTAATATGTCAAAAAATCCATTAGATGTCGATGACACTATCACGATGAATGGAGGATTATGTTAAATGATGCTAGGACAAGGCATCAGTTATATAAGAAGGACAAAACTGATAGTTTGCAAACAATTTATGAAACAACAACCTTGCAGTCGAGCTTTTCGTTGATCAAGCAACGATCCCGTGACATCCCTTCTCTAGTATTCAACACACTAGGAACTATGCTATGCCTTTGATTTCATCATGTAGAGTATTGAGGTTGTGAAGGGTAGATAAAAGCTATTGATTATGTTTTCTAGCCCTTAAGAAGATCAGCAAGAGAGTGTATAATATATTTATATAAATACATTGTTTTACAATATAGTTAATTTAAATTTGGAGTAAATATATGTCTGGTTTTATAATATAAATATGTATGTATGTATATGAATTTACGTATGCCATGGTAGCAATACATCTCACTTATTTAGTTTTACAAAATAGTTCTCAAAATGTCTAAATTTTGAAAATGTCAATATCTTAAAAATACCTTAATAAAAATGCACACTATCCTATAAGGTAATATCAATGAGTGTGTATGAAATAACATTGGTTAGATATTATCTCAGGTTTTGGACTTGCTAGGACGGATCAACAAGATTAACCCAAGTGTAACAAGTGTACAACAAGGATTCATTTCATGGTAGCCGTATCTTGTTATGCTTAAATGCATCTTGATTAAGATTTAAATATCATTCTTTAAAGGGTTGTTAAAGAAACTGGTAACAATTTGTTTTTGTTTTTTCATATGATTTTTTTTAATTAAATAATATTTATTTTGTTCTTATTTGAATAATAAATATAAAACTATATAATTTAACTTTTGTTTAAGCTGTTAACTATTTTCACAAAACTAAATGATTGATTGTGCCTATTAACATTCACATTGGACAATCTTTCTTTTTCAACCAAAAAGTGATGCTAATATCACATTCATTCATAGAGAAAATCTTTCTTTTCCAAAAAAAAATAAAATAATAGAAAGATATCAAAAGCTTCCTAGAAAATTGCTTGATTGAAGAAGCAGCTGTGCAGGACGACATAAAACTCATGAGTCTCCATTTTGAATCGTAACTCGCAAAATCAATAATAAAATTGAATAAGCTGTCATGTGGTTGACAGGCAAGCTCATGCCAAAACGCATATAAATACTCCATTCTGTTTGCTCTCCCCACATTCAAACGACGAATTCTCTTCTTCGATTAGCAAACCAGTTTTTTTTATATTGTTGCTTCTTTGGGCGTGCTGGGTATCTGAACAATGGCCAAGCTCTCAGCATTCTGTACTGGTTTGATAGTACTTCTGGAATTTTTAGGTGTTGCTAATGCCCATGCTGGCCATAACTTTTATGTTACGGGCAAGGTTTACTGTGATAACTGTGCTGCTGGATTCCCCACCAGGATTTCTTCTCCTATTCCTGGTAACCAAACATGATTTTCCATACATTTCTAAATCTTTTGCAGTTTTTGTAGCTTCTTTTCATTTGAGTCTCTGCATTTTCTTTCTTTAAGATATGAAAAAGTAGATTGGTGCTGAAGAATAGATCTGGTATTGAGATTCTCTATGTATAACGCTCTTTTTCAAAATAGAGCTACTGCTGTTATTGTTTTCATTTTCTCCATTACTTTTTTTAATAGAAATTCTGCTCTCATGTAAGGTAGGGTTTCTGATAGTTAAATTCTGGGTGGTTTGCAGGTGCCACTGTAGCTGTTGAGTGCAAGGATCATGGTGGTAAAAGGTTATTCTATAATGAAGAACGCACCGACAACAGTGGGCTTTTCAGTATCGCTGTGAAGGGTGAGCACGAACACGAGGCCTGTGAGGCATATACACTCACCAATCCCACAACATGCAACATTCGAACCGACAGCAACCGCGCTCTAGTCTACTTAACGCACAACAATGGTATTGATTCAGACGAAAGAATGACTGGCCCTTTTGCCTTCAGATCTACCAAAACCAATCCTGCCTGTCACGCTGTGATGGCAGAGTATAATCTCTATTCTGACTAGGGTTTTATGTTCCCTCTATGCAATATTTGTCTGTTTCTAGCTTATTCATGGCTTCTTTCTGTTCTGGATTTTGGCCGAGTTGTCTTCTTTCTGTTCTGGCCTTTTGGCCAAGTTATGGTACTGTTACTGTTTCTCATGGATTCTCCTGCTAGAGAATCTGTGCTACCAGTAAATTTTATCTACGCATTGCCGTGGATTAACAGATTGGTGGTGTGTGGATTTGACAGTTGGATCCCTGATTTTATTGGATTAGGTATTTTTACAGTGTGCCAATGGAATAAAGGAACGTTTTGTGTAAATCAAAATCAATAACACATGTATTTTTGCATGATTTATGACGATATGACAACTTGGTTCTTTGGATTCACATTCTTGGTATTTTTAAAATCACAAATGGTTCTTTGGATTCACGTTCTTGGTATTTTTAAAATCACAAAATCGTTTTTAAGATATAATATTTCATTTACTTTTCCATGAATATTATAAAAAAATAATGTTTTTCTGATACGCAACTACCTCTTTACTTCTCCATTTACACAACTACATTCCCAAAGGTTGGAATTTGAGGGGCATATGTCTATTATGAAGGCCTTTTACCTATCAAAATAGAGTTAAAAATTATAACAAACAGTTTCGATGAGTGGTCAAAATAGAGTTAAAAATTATAACAAATAGTTTCGATGAGTGGGCAAACAATTTGCTAGGAGCTAGGACCTATTTTTGATGGTTTAAATATATTTTTAAACAACTATTATTGTTTATTAATAAATTAGTTAAAAATTATAACAAAATGAGCAAACAATTTGTTAGGATATATTTTTTAGGGTTAATTATTTTTTCAAACAATCATTATTTTTTTATTAATAGACTTGTTAAAAATTATATTTAACAAATCGTTTTAATGAATGTGCAAACAATTTACTAGAACAATTAATAATCATTATTTTTTATTAATAGAGTTGTTAAGATATGTGTGTTTATATAAGTGCTATTATTATGTCATCGATATATAGTTTTCGGTCAGAGACATTAGTTTTTTTTTAACAGGAATTATGAAGATATTATATTAATTAAAAAATTGTAGCTAGCCAAGCTTACAAAAAAGGGAGGTCTAAGACCTGCAGAGGTCTGGAAAAACTTGAAAATAACAGAAATATTTGAGCTAATATCTAAAGTCTTGAGCTTGCTTCTATGCCTAATGAAACTTTGAAGTCCCTTCAAAGGGTAGAGTCGAACAAAAACGCCTAAAACAAGAAGACAAAAAAACATAAAATACCCATGAGGCTAGGCTTGCTCCTGCTACTTTCCTTTTTGTTCTTTGACAGGCTTCTCCATGGAGGCTTCCTCCATTGCTTGGTCTATGTTTTGATTGTCTTGGACGAAACTGCACTGATTCATGTTTACCATTTTTTTTAGATCATCCTTCATGTAACCTATATTGCCCATTATCTCATATGAGTCGTGGTGGTTATCTTCTATTTGGGTGTCCTGATTTTCAATTTGTCAAACCATCCAGTTTGCAGTTATGCTGCCTTGTTCAATGCTTCTATTGATTATATCATAGAGCCATCTCATATTTTTCTTGATGTCCTTGAGGGAGTTCTGAATATCTTCCAGAGTAATGCCTTTGTCTGCCATTTCATCATGGAGAGCTATGAATTCTAACTGGTGCGAGCACTCTAAGCATGAGATTCTTAGGGAGTCCAGGAAGCGGGAGTAAGAACCTTCAATAGCCAAGTATACTTATTTTTCTCAATACTAGGATAAGGATCAAATGCTAACCCAGCACCTTCCTTCACACTGCTAACGACGGAGTTGTCGATACCTGTGTCAGCTCTGCTTGCAACTATGCCAGGGCTTCTGCAGACTGAAATTGGGGGAACATTCACTACATAGAAATGAGCGATTTGCAAGGCGAAATGAACAAAGGGAGAAGAGGGAGTCTGCATTTGGACGGTGTCCATGGCTCGTGCGAGCCTTCCTTTCCATCTGCAAGGGGTAGAAGGTGCATTTAAGTCTGTCACATGGGATGTTTGAGGACAGGTGGAGGTCAGAGACCCACAGGGAGGAGGGGGAGGATCTTTGGGAACTATTTTTCTCAACCTTCAAACTTATAGTGTAGTTGATGGATGTTCTAGCACTAAGGGAAGAACACCCTTCGAATCGAATAGAGAAACAAAGAAACTTAGGGAACATAAAAAAAAAAAATTGGATAAAATGCCCTTCACCTTGGTTGATCCAATTCTTAGCTTGGTGCATTGATTTTCGAATTTATCCACCTCTAAATTGTTTCTTCATAGGATGTGGATATAGGAAACTTAGACTTCTACCATGACCTATTAAATGTGCTCATAAATTATTTTTATTTTAACCATACCTCTACTATTTCCATTATTCATTTTGTGGATTACTTGCTTCGAGTCTTCAAGAACAATGATTTTGGCGATGTTGAGTTGCCTTGATAGGTTCATTCCATAGTAGAGAGCGAGCCATTCTGCTTCATTGTTGGTTTTTCGACCAGGTCCCTAGGCATAAGACGATACAATTTTTCCTCCAGGGTCGAAGATGATCCCACCCACACCTGCCTCCCTAGGATTTTCTTTCGTGGCACCGTAAAAAAATAGAGTGTAAGTATTTAAGCTTGCCGACCATTGGGAGAAATATTCTGAGTTTTCCTAATTTCCCAGGGTTGGAGAGCCATCCAAACTTTGGTTTGAAGAGAGTTCTAAGGAAGAAAATATTTACACCATTCGAGTTCTTCTGCATTGAGATTCTCGCAAGTGGGGAGATTCACCTGCTTGAAGATCAACTTTTCACTAATCACATTGGTTTCTTTAAAGACTACACGTTGGGGGTCGGCCTTTTTGTTATAAAGAAAGAGCCTATTCCTGGCTAGATAGACTTGTCAGCAGACCTTTTTTAGAACAATATTCCAGATTCTACAAAGGGTCTTATTCTTCCCTATTTTCCCAGTATAACATCATTTCCATCTTGTAGCCATAGTGGGGATATTCCCTAGAAGGATGAAGTTATGTCGTATAGTGCTGAGAAAGATTTTACACACCCAAATAGTGAAAGGACACTCCAAGAACAAGTGTTGGGATGATTCTTTCTTCTCTTGAGAGAGATTACATCTTGAAGTCCCATGAAACCCTCGTTTTCTAAGGTTATCGGCTGTTAGAAGCTTATTTTTCACCAAGAGCCAGAAGAAAGCGTTGATCTCTAGGATGTTGTCTAAGTTCCAAATATTCACCCATATTCTTTGTTGGGGACTAGTTGTGATGTTTTGCAATGACTGATAACGTTGTTTGACAGTGTAGGTACCCATTTCCCCCCACCCTCTTGTATCTTTTTCTCTGGAACTGAGAGGGACAATTCCATGAAGGAAAGAGGAGAAGATGTCATAAATTAAGCAGAGTTGGGACGATGGATTTAAAATCTTCCATCGTTTCTAGTCGCCCCTAGAACCCCAGATGGAAAAATCTTTCAGAGACTTGTAGCCAAGGACTTCCAACCACCTATGAAGAGGATGAAGATCAACATTTGTTTCTAAGGGAGATCTTCCCAAGATGGAATCCGACCAAATGTTGATTTTGTTGCCATTCCTAGGAATCCAGTATATTTTGTCTTTGATTAGACCAACATAATTTTTACAAAGGTTCCAGATCGTGGTACCTTTAGCCACCTAGGGGGAATCTAGAAATTTTGAATTTTTCCTTTTGATGTATTTTTTCCTTAATGCCTCTTTCCACCATTCCTTTCCCCCTAATATCATTCTCCAAACCATTTTTGGCCCAAAGGAATTATTCATTTTCCCTAGATCCCTGATTCCAAGTCCTATGTTTCTTTTCTCCTCTAAGACAGCATCCCATTTAAACAAATTGAACTTTCTCCCCTGACTCTTCCCACCTTGCCATAAGAACTTCCTGATTTCCATGTTGAAGGTGTTAATAACTGATTTTGGAGCGAGAAAGATTGCGTAGGAGAATATAAGGTAGGAGGAAATGATGGACTTTATAAGGACCACCTTTCCTACTATATTAAGCCAAGTGTTGCTCCAGGTCTAGATTTTATTTTTCAACTTCTGGATTAAGGGACTCCATACCGAGATGGTACTTTTCTTGTTGACAATAGGAACTCCCAAATAGATGAAATAGGTCCATTGAAGGTTCACCTGGATTCCCAAAATGCTTGCTTATTAAGTTCTCGAAGAGAATTGGGATTGTTGTTCCACCCATACATCCAAAACAGATTGGCATTAATTTGGCTTCCTGAGACTCTTAAGAAAAGATCTAAGGTGATTTTGAAATGCCTAGAAATTTGGGTAGAAGCACTTCCCAAAATAATTGTATCATCTGCAAACTAGGCGTGATCGATAGATTAAACCCCACTTTCTACACTAATGCCCAATATGTTCCCTTCATTTCTGAGTCTATTAAGTCTTCTACTGAGAGTGTCTGCTACAAGGATGTAGAGGAAAGGAGGCATTGGGAAATGTTGGCTAATTCCCCTTTGGGCTTGGAAAAAAGGGGCATGGCAGCCATTTATAAGAGGAGTGATCCAGGGCTTGATGTTGCATGCCTTGACCCACCATATGAAAGGGTCAAGAAAGCCATAATTTTTCATGACTTGATAAATATACGAGTTCCTTATTCTATCAAAAGCATTTGCGAGATCTAGTTTGATAGCCAGACTTGCTTCCTTGCGTGATTGACTTGAATGAATTGTTTCTTGAACCATTAGAATGTTATCATAAATATGTCTTCAAGATATAAAGCCTCCTTGATTTTTAGATATGATGAGTGGGATCTCCTTCTTCAGTTTGTTAGAGATTACTTTGGAGTGGATTTTATAGGAGGAATTGCACAAGGAAAGTAGAGTGTACCTTTTAATGGAGGATTGATTCTGCTCTTTGGGAATTAGAGCGAGAAAGGTTGAATTCGTAGCGCCCCCAATCTGATCAATGCATTGAGTCCATATTATCAAATTGACTAGATCCATTTTGATGATGTTCCAACAACTTCTGTAAAAACTAATTGAGAACCCATCTGGGCCTAGAGCCTTGTCTAGGTGCAAAGTCCAAACTGATCTACGGAATTCTAGAAAGGAGATAGGCTAAATGATATTTTCTAGATTTCCCTAAAGAAGATGAGGAATATTTCCACAGAGGGATAACATATCCTCCTTCGAGATAAATCTATCGCTTGTATATAGTTCTTGAAAGTGCTATTTTACCTCCGTTTTTTATTAACTCGAGATAGCTTGATTTATCTCCATTTTATTTAGTAATTTCTTTGATGGTGTTCCTCCTTTTATGTTCTTTACACTGATAGTGAAAGAAATTAGAGTTCTGATCTCTAGCTTTCAGCCAGAGACACCTTGATTTTAATCGGAGTTCAATTTCTTCCTTTCTCTGGATGGATAGGTTTTTCTTATCAATTTATTTTTCCTGTAACAAAATTTCTTTGATTACTTATTTCTTCTCCATTTCCTCCTGAATTTCTTCCAAAGTCTTGAGCAACATGGATTTTTCCTGTCCAGGATGACACTGACCTGCCAGCCAAGATTTTAGCTCCCTTTTACATTTTTTAGTTTTTGTTCCATGATATAGCCTGGAGAGCCTTCAAAAAACATCTACCAAGATTTAGAAATGATTTCATAAAAACCTGGCTTGAGTAACTAGACAGGGGAAAACTTGAAGGGTTAGGGTCCCAGGTTTCCAATTGGCTCCATAAAAAACATGATTGGCTTATGATATGAAACAACATAGGTTAAAAGTATTGAAATCGGTAGAAGGGGCTTGTCTATGAAGGAGGAATTTACCAATATTCGTTCCAACCTTGCCTCTATATGTCCTGGTCCATAATGCTTATTGTTCCTCGTGTATTTTCCTTTCATTTTCTTAATATCAAAGAACCTTCAAGATGTTATTACATCTTCTAATATTTCCCCGAAGGTATCCCTTACTTTAGAACCTCCTTTTTTTTCCTCATGGGAGATGGTGACATTAAAATCTCTAGCTATTATGCATGGGAGATGCATCTTCCCATGCCTATGCATTTCAAGTTGCAGCCATAAATATTCCTTTACTCTGTGCACTATGGGTCCATAGATATTCCTTATCCACATTTTCTCTTAGCTATTGAGATTTTCAAGTTCTACAAATAACCAGTGCATGTTTTCGATTGCTGAGATAAACTTGTAGAGAGTTGTGTCCCACCAGGTTAGCAGATTACCTGAGGCTCCTTACGTGCTGAATGCTTTCCCTACTCCATTCTTCCAAACATTTTTTATGATGGCAAAACTATCAACCTCTCTCATTTTAGTCTCCTGGATTGTGAGGATGGTTATTTTTTCTGAAAATTTGAATCTCTTAATTGCTTCCACCTTTTCTTGTCCTCCGAGACCTCTACAATTCTAGGAGACTAGCTTAATTATTTATTTGTTGATGGGGGAACCACTCTATCCTTTTTCACTTCTATTTGTTCTTTTATTTTCTTGTCTAATAAGTGGGATTTGACAAGATGATCTAGATTCTACTGCTTACCAGCCACCTTCTCCTTTTCTATCTCTTTCTCCCTGTGGAATTTATTCGGTTTTCTGCCTTTCTTGATTAATGGTTCTATTTCTTCTTCTTTACTTTCTAAAGTGTCCTCCATCTGATCCTTAGCTCTAGATCTCATGATAGATCCTGAATTCTGGGAAGTCTCTGACCTTACTTCAACATATGGTTGTGATGGAAACATTGGCTTATAGATTTTCCCAATATTTTCCAGAACAAACTCGTTTCCTTTGTTGTCCTAAAGGGTTACTTCCTTGTATGATGTTATAGTTTCTGGTTGTTCATAAGCCTCTACTTCCAAAATGTGAAAGTTGTTTTTTGTAGCTTTCTTCTTTTTTGCTGGCGTGTTCGCTTGGCTTGTGCTTGCTTTATTTCCTTTTTTTCGACTGACTTCATTCCATTCCTCTCTAGGAATTTCTCCTTCTTCTAACTGTGCTTTTTTTTTTGCAGGACTTTGCAAAGTTCCCATATTCATGGAAAACCTTGCACTTGAAAGGGATTTTATCATAATCCATATTTTGAAGATGGTTCCATCCTTCCATATTGAGATTTATTTCTTTTGGTAGGCCTTTTTCCAGGTCTACTTCTACACATATTCTGGCACAAGAAAATATTGGGGGTTTTGGCTCTGATTTGTCTATATATTTCCCTAAGGATTTTCCAATAGTTTTTAGATATTGATCATTCCAACAATGTAGCGGAAGATGTGGCAACTTTACCCACACTAGGATTGTAGAAGGGATGTCCTTTTTCAGATCGAAGGATAAATCCCACTTATTAAGGTACATACCTCTTGGGCCCATGAAATACGAGTTGTTCCTGAAGATTAAATCTCTGTCTTCTTTTTTCTCAAATAGGAAAATGAAGAATCCTCTTCCACAAAAGTTTTGTTGTACTTCACCTTGGATTAAGGGTCACCAGTTCATGTTCAACTAGATTTCAATGGAGGGAGGGGATGTCAAGAGACTTGTAAAATGGACAACTATTCCTCTTTCATGGAGGGAAACTGCTTTGTATTTAGACACAAGAGAAGAGAGGGTAACATTTGGCACTTTGGCTAGTTTGACGAAGCAATTATCCACGAGAGCGTTCTTGGCTAGAGGTTGAGAAGCCAAAATCCTACAGAATCCATCCACCAAGCTAGCACGCTAACCATCCGGATCCGGATCCGGCGGGTCCATAGCATACAGGAGATGACACATAAGCAACTAAAACCCTAGGCAATGAAACCCTAACATAGCTCCTCAATTGCACTCACATAATTGGATGCCTTTAGGTCACGGACATTAGTTAGATCAACATGAGATAATATTTTGGGTGAGTTATAGTTTTGACCTTAGATTTTGGGATTTATATTTAAACAATTTTAAAAAAATAGAATTATTCCAATTGTTATTGGTTTTGAAAGGATGAGGTATGTCTCATTTTTTGTTTCCCACCATGAGGCCGTTGGAAAACGTAAACAAATTTATATGTAGATGATTTACAAAGTGATGTGGTCTACCTCCTTTTTAATGTTTGCAGCTTTAAGGTTCCTTACGACTCGTGTGTTTAAGCTGGCACGCCCTTCCTCATTTACTCACTGTCACCAACTTTTTTCATAGCTAACATCAGTGCCTTCCCCTTCACTGCCAGCACTTGCTGCAAAACTCGTAGATCATCAAAGTATAAATACAAGCACATGTGTATTCCTACACTCCTTTAATACAAAATACATACATATACGCTTCCATTCTTTCATCTAAGCTCTGTCAAGCAATCCCTGGCTTGTTGGTTTGCACAAATATCCCACCATAACAAGTGTGTTTTTTATTATCCATTTTTAATGTAAGATGTTTCAATATTTATATTTCAAAATAAAATATTCCCATAATGAATCTAACCATTCCATAACTAAATAAATTTCTTTTATTTTTAGTCGATTTAATACATTTAATATCAAAATTAATTTAAGCAACTTACCTAAAGTGGAAATTTGACATAAATCAACCAAGATGAGTGTCACAATGTTGTACAACTATTAAAGAATGACACAAACCTAGATATCCCTTCATAGGCATCACAATGCAACATAACCCTTGCATAACATTGTAATTTGACATAATCCCATCAAGATGAATAACACAATGCAACATAACCATTAAGGAACATAACACTCTTAACATAAGCATTTATAAATGTGACAATAAGACACAACCATTAAAAAATGTAGGAGTTTAAACATAATTCATGCATCATAACCTTTCACGAAAATGAAACATAATCCTTAAGAAACATTACAAGGTTACAAAACCATTTTTGTACATTGTAATGTCACATAACCTTCAAGTAGCATACAAGTTCAACATATGTCACCATGTATGAATACCACATGAGAAAATGTTAAAATGTGTCATAACGCTAGAGGAACATTGCTCTGCAACATAACTTTTGACTAAATGGCAATTCCACACACCCATTGAGGAACATATAATTTTCACATAAGCCAATTGAGATGTATGTTGCGATGTCACATTTCCATATGTAACCATAGTGAGCCTGTTCAACAATGGTTAACCATTTTTCATAAGTCTTGAAGAATGTTGAAAGGTGAGATTAACTATTAAAAATCATCATATGGGAAGAAACCATTAGAAGTCGGCATAACTGAAGTAAGATTTATGAAATTTGATATTAAAACCATTATAATTACTTGGCACCTTTATTGTAATATTATCGAGGAACATTAATTTTGAGCTAATTACATTGTAAAGAAATCAATATTACCTCCTACCTTTTCTCTCTATAATGAATTAATTGACTATATAACTTGTACACTAGAAACTTTTATGATTTTAAATTAGATACTTCTCAACTCAAGTTTCTTTAAAGAAACTATTAAATGAATTAGGAATCCTATTGGATTGATGAGGTTTAAATTTAAAGTGATTAACAAATCTATTAATGGACATAATTTTAACTTAAATAGAGTAAATAAATTATAAATTTTCTTCTACAGATTGTTGGATTATTTTTCATTGAACGTGGTCAACGATAACCTAAGCAATGTAGAAATTTGGCATAAGTAAACCAAGATGAATGACGCAATGTCACATAACCATTGAAAAATTTCACAATCCAACATATCCCTTCATGGATGTTACAATTCAACATAACCGTTGAAGAACACTATAATTTGACATAATCCCACCAAGATGAATGTTGTAATGCAACATAACTATTAAGAGACAAACATATTTGACATAAGAATTTACGAACATTGCAATGTAATGCAACCATCAAGGAACATATAAATTAAAACAAAAGTCAACCAATATGAATATCATAATTTATCACGGTCATTTGTTGTAATGAAACATAACCCTTAAGAAACATTACAAAGTAAAAAAAAAAAAAACATTTATGAACATTCATATGTGGCATAAGTGTTTTTGAATATCACAATGTGACATAATGTTCAAGTAACGTATAAGTGAATAAGATATTTCATTGTAGATGAATGCCACAATGAAACCTCACCATTGGTGAATGTTGTAGTCCATCATAACACTAGAGGAACATTACAGTATAGCATAACCCTTGATGGACATGTTAACACTAGACACCCATCGATGAACTTAAAATTTTCACATAAGTCTTGACCAAGATGTAAGTCACAATATCACATTACCATGCTCAACCATCTCAACCATATTGAGCATGGTTAACTATGATTAAGAATTTGTCAAGAATGGCCAACCATAGCTTACAAAAATTGATCACAATAATCCAAAGTTTACTATAATTAAACATAGTCAAACATGGTCAATCACAACTAACCATACTTAATAAAAGTCAACCATGTTGAACCTTTCCCAACCAAAGTCAACCACAATGAACCTTGTAAAAGAAAATTCAACCATGTAAACATAAGTCAACCATGATAAAAGTAAAAATACATTAAAACATCACAATGCATCATAACCATTCAAGAGCATCGTAATGAATCATAACCCTTCAAGAAGATTTCATGGTAAAATAACCATTTGTAAACATTGGAATGTTGCATAATCAGGTTCCATTATTATCCTTGATGTCAAACATGATTAACCATGACCAAACATCCTCAATAGTAGTCAACAATAGTAAATTGCATGTCAACTATAGTTAACCATTCTCAACCATGATCAACCATAGACAAACATAGGAAACAATGGTTAATTATAGTTAACCATGGTTAACAACATCAACCATAGTCAACCATAGCCAACCAACTAAAACATATTCAAGCAAAGTAAACCAATTTTAAACATGGTCAAGAATGGTCAATATTCTTCAAACATTGTTAACCATAGTCAACCATGGTTGACCTAAGTTAATGTCAACAGTAGTAACACATGATCAACAATGGTAAACCATTAACAACCAAACTCAACCATAAACAAAAATAATCAAACATTTTCAACCATAATCAACCATGGTCTGTAATAAGAAGCCTTTGTCAAAATTTATTCCTCAACTATGGTCTCATGATTAACAATATTAATAGAGTCAACCATATTCAACCAAAGTCACCCTACATCAAACATCAAAAGTAATCCATGGTCATCCAATGCAAAATTCAGTCAACCATCTTCAACCATGGTGAAACCTAGTTAACGAAAGTAAACCATAGAGACCCATGGTGACGTGTGCTCAACCATAGATAAACATGAAAAAACATTGCCAAACATGGCCAAGCCATGGTAAACCAAAGTCATCAACAATCAAACACTATTGACCATAGTCTAACATGGTTATCCATAGTCAAACATGGTCAAACATATTTATCCATAATCAACCATAGACAAACATGTTTAATCATAAACAAAAATGTTCAACCAAGTTTAACTATTTTTCACGATCAACCATGGTTAGACTTATTGAGTCATAATCAAACATTCCCAACTATAGTCAGTCACGTAACCTAAAAATTGACTATAATTAACCATGGTCAACAAAATCAACCATATTCAAGTGCAGACAACCAAAATCAAACATTTGAAGTAAAATTGACCAAAATTGAAAATGGTGAACCATGGTTAATATTATTCAAACATAGTTAATCATAGTAAACCATGGTTGAAATAAGTTAATCATATATTAAACCATCACTAATTATGCTCAACCATTGTTCCATGGTCAACAATATTACCAAAGTCAAGCATTGCAACAAACCTCAAATTTATCTATTAGAAAAAAGGAAAATTATCCTAAGACTATCATTGCTACTTTTAACACTTAGGGCATGTTGGCAGTCAGCAACAACCCCTTCATTTTTCATTTAGATGAAGGGAGATCAGCTCTCTTTTATAACTTTAAAAGAGTGCCTTCAGAATCTTTGATTCTGAAGGTACTCTCAATTGGAGAAAAGTTAAATGACGTGTTAGAAGTTGATGAAAACAAGTACGTAAACTTGGCAATTAGCAGCTGTCAGTTTAATAAGTCAGTTTCATAAATTTTTATATAATCGATTTGATCATTAAGTTAAATTTATATGACTATATATGATTTAAAAAACTTGAAAGGATAGCATGCCAAAGGAAAATCAACGAAACACATTTTGAGCTGGATATGGATGAGGTATTATGAGTTCTAAACTCCTAGAACTAATGGAGCACTTATTAAATTAAAATTCTTATTAAACCTAATGTTCATATTTCATATGTAATATCTTACCATGACTTTGTAAAAATTGTATATATGTAGTTAGTAAATAAATGACTATCATATGGGAATTTTCATATTTTATAGTTTTATAACTTAGTATCCTATCAAATTCAATATAGGATATTAATTGATGGGATTTCGGGAAAGTTTTAAAACTAGATCTATGAAATTTTATGTATATACATGGCATAAATATTAAATTAGGTCATTAGTTAATTGTCATGCAAAACATTAGGGTATATGATTTCGATACTATATCGCCTTGAACGCTACCACCTTTCATGCTAAAACTGGAGAAGACCATTAATTGACAGAGTTTACAAGATCCATGTGTCAAATTAATAACGCCTACTACTTAGATCGTTGTGTTGGCATGGAGATGTGTCTTACACCTAATAATTAACTAACAACTGTGAATATATTGATGATTCGTATCCTCAATATTTAATGTTGAGAGTCATTCCATTTCATAACGATGTACGAGCTCATCATGACCACTATGTGTAATCAATGTTTTAGTTTACGATCCACCAATCAAACAATCCCTGATATATCGAATTGGGTAAGTTTATTGTTAGTCGTGGCTAAGCATGCATATATCATAACAGAACGTTGGCTATAGCATTCATCATCGCTAAGTTCAGCTAAATGGCTAAATTTAGAGCCCCCATGTCTGTCAGATTCGAAGCATGTGAAGTTTTGATATTTCACATCATGTCATGCACTTGGATACCTATCCCCTCCCTCTTCACATTTCTGTTCACTCCATTTCAAAACCAGGATAATGTTGAGGAAGCTATGGCTCCATTGAACCATTTCGAAAACTCAGGGTCAGAGCTGGTAGAAGCAGACGAAAAGGTCGCCTTGCTATTCGAAAAAGTGGGGTGGGGGCAGTTCTTTAATTGTTTTGATGGCCATAACGCAAAGGTGACCAAACTGTTTGCCTTAAATTTAAAAGAAGATGTTGTGCAGATCGGGGTTTTTAAGTTCATCGTTAATGAAGACAAAATCGCAGAGGCGACAAAGCTTCCGCAAGTTGGAGAGTGCTGGTTCAAAGGTGGTAAGGTTAATAAGAAAAGGTGTTTATCCTTGTTGCTGCCATTACCAGATAATACAAAACTGAAGATAGGGGTCCCTGCCAAATTCCTGAGGCCTGAATGGCGAGCCTTCTACGAAATTCTAGTCAGGTATGTGTCCTGCGATGGACATTTCTCTCACATGCACTATTACCACTTAAGACTCCTATTAGCATTAAAGGGTTGTAGGATTAATCTACCATTTTATCTGTGGCAAAGTTTGAAAAAGATGTCGCATGTGGTTCAAAGTTTTGATAACCCTGATAGAAGTTTATTTCACCATGGCTTAATCAAAATCATACTACAGCATCAATTGTCCTTAAAGGGTAAATCGTGGGATGAATTTCTAGCTGAATGTCATTTGGGGCCGACTCAATATTGGCCGAACCTCTCCCCAAAGACTCGTAAGAAATGGAAGGCTACTACTAAGCCTGAGGTCAATAATGCTCCTGAGACTGAATCAGAGGGTAAAATGCTTGAAGAAGCCAATCTACCCGTAAACGCTAGTATCAGTAATGATGATGTTGATAATATAGTTCCCTGTTGCTCTAAAGCAGTCTTGAACCGTCCCCCATCTGTTAGATGTCACAGTACTCCTACAAGAATAGAGGAACGGTTAACCGAAAGCAAAACTATTAACCTTGTTTATTGTAAAAATATCTCCGAGCCAAATAGTCCTCGTAAACATGGCAAAGATTCTATGTATAAACTAGATCATCTAGCTCAAGTATGTTGCGATAAAGGAGGGTTTGAGTCAGACATTCTTATGTTTTCAAGGAGGGTTACTAGAAGCATGACCAATATCCCTACAATTTCGGTTCCTATGGCTAATCGATAGGATACTCAGCCTAGAGTCATCCATATTGAGGACGATGTTCCATCGTCAGTCCCTGATACTACTCATATAAATGATCCAATTCTTATAAAGGGTAATAGTGCAAAATTGGGTAAGGCCGAGATTGTTCCATCATGTATGGACACCTGTATTTCAGACTTTGAACCGTCTTTTATCAGTCCTCAGTCATCTGGTCAAGACATTGATAACCCTAATCCTCCGGAGGCAGCCAATTCAGATCACGAAAATGAAGAAGAAACCCTTCAGCAAGTTCTGGACAAGGCATACCAGACCAAGATTACAGAGTTGAAAGATGAACTTAAGCATTGTCAATCTAATGCATCATTGATAGAAGAAGAAAATAGGACATTTAGAGAGGAGTTGTTGAATTGGATTAGCAGGTGGAAAGAAATGAATATCAAAAGACACCAATATAAAAGGGCAAAAAAGTCAATAATAGGTACGAATCAGCATCTGCTTGAACAAATAGAAAAACAAAAGTTAACGATTATCATGCTTAAAGCCAAATTAGCTGAAGCCCAAAGAGTAGTTGATCTTCAAAATAGAACTTGATGGTTATTCTCATTTTTCAAACAACAAGGGTTGTGTTGCTGTCAAACAAGTAATAAAATATTTTTTCTATGCATGCGTCTAAAATCGCAAATTTCACAGGCACACATTTAAATTTTAATTTATTTTGTTACATATGTTTTAACTAGTTTTAATGAGATGCTTCATTTGATTAAACACAGGTGGATATGTCATCACTCTTCTCCACAGTTCCAGGACGTTGTTAATGTGTTGGTTGGGAGACGTGGCTGTTCATTGAAGACTGAAATTTCAACAAACGACCACGAATTTTCCAAATACCTTTAAACCAACAAATATTCAGACTAGTCGTTTTCGTTGTTATAGTGACATGTGTTTTGTAAAAGAGATTCGATTCTCTTTGATAATTATAGGAACCCTATAATGTTTCATGTAGCATTGATGGGAAAACTTAATCGAAAACAACTGATAGTATTATATAAGTTAGGAATTTTGATGAACCAGGGATGGAGTGATTGAAGAAAGACATACTTGAAATATATTTTGTTGCTGGTTTTGTTTCATTACTAAACTTGGATCTTTGGATGTGGGATGCAACTAGAAATCTCCAAGTTGATATCATGACTAGTGTTGTTTTGGATATACTCTATATTTCAGTATATTATCTTCTATATTAATACAGTGTGCTTTGTTATACTTGTGTTTAATTACAATTTTCACTTTGTCAGCTCAATATTGCATTTGAATTAATATATCGTTGTGACTGAGTTTATTAGTATTTTTACTATAAATTTAAGCTATAAGGATATACATTTTTGTCTATTAAATATCATTTGTATTTTTACAGTGATTTTATACTAGACATCATCTTTTATTCAAATAATTATGTTGATCATTAGTTATTAATTAATTTCAGAAAATTGAAATAATTGTTTATTTTTAGTTTCTCTGTTCAGTTATTTTATAACAGAATGATTTATTATGTGTGACTTAAATATTTCTATTTAGATCATACACTTTATCTTTCTATTCATCATCTATTAATTAATAATTAATATAGTATTTAGAAACGCTCTCACCTGAGATAGGATAGATAGGATAGTTAGAATAGTTCAGATTAAGTTTTGTGTTAATATATTTTAGTTAACGGCTGTTAAATCAATTTGTGTAATTTTTAGTATAATTTTAATAGTCTTTATATTCAGAAAAACTCTTCAAAAATTGGAGTCTTTCCTTAAGAAAGAAATTATAAGACAATTTAGATAGTTGAAACTAATTATAGCATTCATTTAGGTAGAAATAAAATTAGGATAGAATAGATTTTGCTTATTTTAATTTCTCCTTAAGAGAAAAATCAGCTGGTAGCAGGACCATAACCTGCGAGGTTTTGCTATTCCAAACACACTGGACACTACTTTAAGCCGATTATGTGGGCATAACCTCCTTGTTGGCCTAGGTTAGAAAATCAGGCCAACAAATGGCACCAGAAGGAGGGCCTATTCATGAGTAATGGCAGGTGAAACTAATGAAACATTTCCAACCAGCCAACAACCTTCGAAAGTCAATAAATCACCGTTTTTAGAAACTGTTAGTAACATTCTTGAGCGTGGTCCTATCACCTCTCCCTTTACTCCTGCACAAAGCACTCAAACTTTAGAAGAATCAAGACATATTCTCACGAGAGCATATGCTAATCACCTTGGTATATCCCCAGTAGATTATGGTCTACCTAGACAGCAGCGACATAATCCACAATTGACCATAGTTACACAATATTTGGAAGTAGTTGATAGCACTCCCCGCCATCAGGTTGAAAGACATCAAAAGAAGACTACTCAAACAAATACTACTAGAAGACTAATTGCAGGAGGCGGTTTTGATCAACCACCTTCTCCTCCTGAATCACCACCTGATAGCCCAAGACCTTCCAACTCAGGAAGTTCTTCAAGTTCTAAAAAAATTCCAATGGCAGTAAATGCACCTATAGGCGGAGGAGGCAATCCTCCCCCTAATCAACCCAATCCACAACTCCCTTGGCTAAGAACAACTGCTGTAGCAGTCTCTAGTATACAGCATCCTTTGCCTAAACACTCAGATAAACTCCTCCCTAAGTTTAACCCAGATGACAAAGAACCTGCAAGGGTGCATGTTGACAAATTCATGGTAGCTGTTCAAACCTTGAACGTTCAACATGAAGATGTAGTTTGTCGATTGTTTCCTCTAGCTTTTGAAGGAAGAGCTTCTACCTGGTATTTTTCGTTAGTACAGGGATCAATCACAAACTGGGGGGAATTTAATAAAGCCTTTCTAGATAAATTCGGGGAAGATAAAATGCCTGCTCTTTTATCCCTAGAGTTATCTAGGATTAAAATGGAGCCTAAAGAAATAATCAAATATTTCAATCAAAGGTTTCAGACATTAAAAAACAAAATTCCAATTGCTTCTCAACCTCCCAAGGATATAATTATTGAAAATTATACATCAACTTTACCAAAATATTATGGGATGTTCGTTAAGAGAGATGGAAAAACAACATTAGTAGAAACGTTTGAGGAATCCATTAAAGTCGAGAAGGATTCTATGTCCTATGAACTAGATAGAAGTGGGAAATCTAATACTTTTCCTCCTCGGAAGACGGAAAAACTCAATTCAGACAAAGACAAAGCATTTGATATAGAACAGCTACAAAACGCTATTCGAACATTAACCAATGAAGTTGTAGGGTTAAAAAAAACCAATTTTGAAGCTTATCCTTCTAGGGGATATTTCAGAAATAGGTATAGACAAAACCCGAATGCAAATAATAAGAATACACCACCTGACATAGCAGCAAATGAAGAGATTTTTAATACAATTCGAGCTATAAAAAAATCTGAAACTCCTTCTAGTCAAGAAATAACTAAAAACGAAGAAGAAGAGGAATCAAAAAATGATGAAGAATCAGAAGAACCTCAACAAGTTAATGGTCATTTCTAGGACAGTCTTGTAAAAGAGTATGATAATAAAAGCCCGCCTACAGGACAACATGCTTACAATACTCGTAGTAGGGAATTTGCAAATACCCCTGGAGCTTCGTCAAGTTCTACTACAAATAACGACAACAATAACTCACAACCGAATAAACAAGCTCAATACGGCAAGCAAACTCAATCAACCAAAGGTACCCAAACTATTCAAAATGCTCCAAGATTAGATTTAAAATATGATATAATTGAAGATTTGAAAAATACTCGTGAAAACATTAGTATGCACGATCTTCTTCAAATTTACCCAATGCCTAATAATCATGTTATAAATCCAGCCATGAGTTCCATTATTCCTAATGCAAAACAAAATGTTGCTGCAAATAGTTCTAATAATGATTCAACAGCAACTGAAAAGGGAAAAGCAACGACTGACAAAGCTTCGCTCATAGGTAAGAATTCTAAATCAACCACACCTCCATTCTTACTTACCTTTGAAATTTTCAATAGGAATGTTCATAATTTCATGGTAGACTCCGGAGCATCCTCCAATGTGATGCCTTAATTAGTATGCAAGAAATTAAATGGGAAATATGTTCCATCTAATTCATAAATAAGTCAATTGGACAGGACAAATGTAAAGGTTGTAGGGGAAATTAAAGATGTCTTAGTCAGGATTGCTTGTAACCTGTCGGTTTATCAAATTATAGATACTGTTGTTGCAGATATTCCAGATGCATATGGGTTGTTTTTAAGTAGGGATTGGTCTCAACAACTAAATGGATTCTTTGCCACGGACTGGTCAACATTATGGTTACCTAAGAATGGAAAGTCAAATCAGATAAAGATAAATAGAGAAATATATATGAAACATATTGTCACAGAACTGCATGATCCAAGCGAACCTGTTTTATTTTCAGATTGTATTATGGGAAATTACATGTACGAATTAGGATTTGGTAATTTTAAAGCTGAAAATTCTTCCCTTTCTGAAAACAAACAGCAATCTGAAATTAGTAATGTGACATCCGTTTCTCCTAACTCTTCCTTAAAGGAAACCATTAATGATGTAGATAATCTGAATATTGTGAATATTATAGAAAGTAAAGTGGTTTTGCATAGTTCTATCTGGACTTTATATTTTGATGGTGCGCACTCTAAAGAAGGAGCAGGAGCTGGTTGCCTACTGTTGGACCCTCACGGAAATAAAACATGTATAGCTTGTAGGATGGAATTTAATTATACAAACAATACGATGGAATATGAAGCTTTAATACAAGGTTTGAAAAAACAATTGATTTGGGCATCAAAGAATTAATTGTATACGGCGATTCTGAGATCATTGTCAGACAGGTTCGTAACTCCATTCACTGTTTATCTGAGCATTTACAGAGTTATCTCAGCATTTATCTGTTCGTAACTCCATTCACATTTTGATGCATTTAACATAAATTCTATTCCTAGAAGTCAAAATCAAGAAGTAAATTTGTTGGCAAACGTAGCATCAAAGTTAATTCTGTCAGAAAATCTTACACCAGATTTCTTTTCTGTTGAATTGATTTTTAGGCCTTCCATACCTGATAATATTTTTAACTGGCGTTTATTTGACAATGATGTGCAAGTACTAAATTTTCTAATGAATGAGGATACCTTTAAAGATTCAGCGATAGACGAAGTCACTCATGACAAAAATCTGTGAGATTTTTCAGTAATAAATGAGTTTTGTTCAATTGAAAAAGCTTTTGAACAGGTAAAACCAGTCCCTAATTTAGTACTAAGATTAGAAAAGTTCTTTGATCTGCAGGATAAGTTTAGATCTGTTCCTAATTATAAAACTAACATCTCTCAAATGAGGTATGAAACCATAAATTTAGGAACATAACTAAATCCCCAAACTATAAATCTTGGAATAGATTGCAACCCTGTATAAAAAATAGCATTTATAAAATTGTTTAAGGAATTTAAACCTTCAACCTTAAACATATGATGACCTGATAACCTTCAACACACAATTCAAGCAACATATAATTCTAATTAAACATGAGTTAAAACCTTTCCAACAGAAGTTAAGGAAATATCACTCGTCATTAGAACCAACAATTAAAAATGAACTAAATAAATTATTAGCTACCAAAATTATTTTCCCCATCAGGCATACTCAATGGGTAGCAAACTTAGTTCCAGTTAGGAAGGAAAACGAGGATATTAGATTATGTGTAGATTTTAGAAATCTGAATAAGTCTTCTGAAAAGGATAATTACCCAGTTCCTCCCATGGAACAAATTCTTCAGAAAGTGACTGGGTCTGAGATACTATCTCTCCTTGATGGTTTCTCAGGATACAACCAAATATTAGTTTCCCAAGATGATCAATTGAAAACTGCTTTTAGAACTCCATGGGGAACATATGCTTACTGCAAGATGCCCTTTGGCTTAATCAATGCAGGAGAAACCTTTCAACGAGCAATGGATATTGCTTTTAGAGGCTTAATTAATCATTCAGTCGTTGTCTATTTGGATGACGTTACTGTATTTTCTAAACATCGACCTGATCATCTTAATCATCTTAGAAAAGTATTTGAACGATGTAGAAAATTTGGAATATCCTTAAATCCTAAAAAGACAATATTTGTTGTTTCAGAAGGTATCTTATTAGGATGTGTGGTGTCAAAGCACAGAATCATGATCGATCCTGAAAGAACCCAAGCCATTTCAAAGATAACTTATCCTTCTAGCAAGAAAGCAATGCAGTCATTTCTCGGTAAAATAAATTTTGTTAGGAGATTCATTCCCAGTTTTTCTGAGATCATTCGTCCTTTGTAGAAAATGATTAAGAAAGATGTTGTTTTTAATTGGGAACAGAGCGAAAAAGAATCATTTCAGAAAATTTTAGAAGCCATTTCAGAAGCTCCTAGCCTTCTAAGCCCAGATTTTAATAAAGATTTCATATTGTATACTTTTGCTTCTGATATTTCATATGCAGCTATTTTAACCCAATTAAATCAGCAAAATAATGAAGTCCCAATCTCCTTCATGAATTCAAATTTCAAAGGTGCTGAACTTAATTACCATGAAGTTGATAAACAAGCCTTTGCCGCTTTTAAAGCTGTTAAACATTTTCGTCCATATTTACTAAAATCTAAAACAAAAATAATTGTCCCTTATTCCTCAGTCAGAAACTTGTTAGTGCAAAAGGACTTAGGTGAGAAAAGAGCACCTTGGATGACAGCCCTTTAAGAATATGACTTAGAAATTAAACCCTCAATGAAAATCTAAGGTCGAGGACTATGTAAATTAGCTGCTGAAGCTGCTCATTTACCTAATGATAAAGCTGAAACTGTCATTGATGAGGTTTTACTTACCAGGGAAATTTATTTTTATCCACCACCTCAAGATTCCTAGTATATAGACCTACAGATACTTTTGGAAATAGGAGCTGCTCCTGATTACCTAGAACCAAAAAAGAAACGAGCACTTGGATTGAAATATGCTCCTTATTTATTAATTGATAATGTCCTCTTTCGGAGAAATTTAGACAGAGTATACCTTCGATGTCTAGATAAAGATGAAACAGAAGTAATTCTGAAAGAGTTACATTCTAGACTAGCAAGAGGTCATTTTGGTGGAGAGACTACTGCACACAAAATTCTTTGGGCTGGTTATTATTGGCCCACCTTGTTTCAAGATTCCTATACTTTTGTCAGAAAATGCCAAGAATGTCAACTTGTTGCAGGAAGGGTTAAAAATCCTGCTTTTCCTTTACAACCTGTTTCAGCTGAAAGACCCTTTCAGAAATGGGGTATTGATATAGTAGGGCCAATAAATCCTCCCTCATCTATGCAACACAAATATATAATAACTGCAACCGATTATTTCACTCGTTGGGCGGAAGCTGCACCATTAAGGGTTGTAAATACCAATCAGGCTATATTATTTTTGGAATTCTTGATCATAACAAGATTTGGTATCCCAGATTCCCTCGTCTTTGATAATGCTTCATATTTTTCATCAATTGAGTTAACTCAGTTTGCTTTAGAGAAGGGAATAAGAATCAGATATTCAACTAACTATCATCCCCATGGGAATGGTCTAGTTGAATCAACAAACAAAAATTTATTGAAAATTCTCAAAAGAAATATTTCAGTTCACCACCATAATTGGCATACAAAATTGGTCAATGCCCTTTGGGCAGATAGAGTAACTCCGAAGGCTGCGATAGGTAACTCACCATTCTTCTTAGTATATGGAACTGAAGCTATTTTACCACCTAATTTGTTCTTACCTTCATTACAGTTAGCTCAGTCTGTTCAAGATGAAGAATGCCCGACAATGGAAAAGAGAATTAATACTTTTCTAAAACTGGAAGAAGAAAGAGAAAAGTCAAAACAACACTTTACAAAACATCAACAAATTGTGAAATCTTGGTTTGACCAATCCTTTAGTTCCAATCAAGAATTTCAGGTGGGAGACATAGTTTTAAAATGGGATAAAGTGCATGAGATAAAGGGAGATCATACTAAGTTTCAGAAACTGTGGTTAGGTCCCTTTGTTATTTCTAAGAAAATAGGTCCAAGTACCTTTCAATTGCAAACACTTGAGGGACAGTCTGAAACATTCCCAGTGAATGGACTGATTCTGAAAAAATATTTCTGTTTTAATATTTTCTGACTTAAAATGTATATAATTTGTTTGTTGTTTGTAAGTAAATTTATATTTTTACACATAAACTATGATTGTTGTCTGTAAGTAAATTTATGTTTTTGTATATAAACTGAATTCTAGTCCATAGAATTAAAGATGATGAGCAATTCATAAAACTTTTATAACTTTCAAACATCATTCTATTATTTTTAGCTAGTTTTAATTTTGTTAAGTCAAATATTTGAGACTGTCAAATCTTTGTATATAATCAGTCAATAATTTTTAGTTAACAGCTGTAGAAATAAATGTAAATAAATAAAATCAGTTTTCTCATGAGCCTGAAAAATTATGATACTAGACTGAAATCTTTTAAAATTTGTTCAGGATGATCAAATTTTCTTAAATCTATAAAAGACCTTCATTGTTTTTATTTGTAAGTGTTTCTCAGATTATTCCTCATCTTTTTATTTTCTTATAAAAGTGGGGATAGCTTATTTAACATCTTCTTCGAAACTTGTACTTTTGAAAAACTCTTACAAACCTCTATCATCAGTCTTCAAAAGTATTTACAATCTGAAAACTATTTATGATTTGTTCCAGTCAATGAAATGCTAAAATGAGAAGACGGAAGGTCTTAGTAATAAGTAGGTCCGATCAGAATCACAAATATCACCCGTATGACATTATTAGGAAACTAGTAATGCCTTTTGGTTTAAAAACCAAAATATAAGGGGTCTCATCGCGAGCCAGCTGATTCATTTTTCGGTGATATTAATGACTGACATTACCATTTGGTCACCATGATGGGTAATGATCTCCCATTTTATAAAATTTAAAAGATGAAATTGAAAGAAAAACATTAATTTTGACTAAAGAATAGGAGGTCTCATCACGACCCGGCCTAATCATGATCATCAGTGCTGTCTAGGATAACTTCATTTCTGATCACCAGGGTGATGGCTTTTGATTTAAAAAATTAGAAGACAAGAGGTCTCATCACGAGCCGGCTTGTTTATTTCAGACAGCTCTCGTGAATGATACTATCACATTGGGACACCATACCTAGATAGTACTCTTCAGTCAAAATGATTGTTTAAAGAAAAGAAAAGCAAACAAAAGAAAATTATTATGTTTATGGAACATATTCTGGGAAGTTTTCAGAAAAGTAGATTTCTATACTCTATACTGATGGTGCAGGTTATTATTACTATGAAGTACTTTGTTTCGATCAAGATATTTTTAAGTTTATCCCTAACTAAATCTTTGTTGCAAAAGATGGAATATTTCTGAGTTATACTTATGAGTATGAATAAAATAATGGTTTTTGTTCAGATAGAGAAACTTTTTATTATTTTTAATAAGTTTTGAGATTTCGTTTATATCATTTATAAGTTGTATGAGCAGAGATAACTGGTTCGCCCAGGTTGTCACCATTTGTTGGCAGTCAGCAACAACCCCTTCATTTTTCTTTCAGATGAAGGGAGATCAGCTCTCTTTTATAATTTTAAAAGAGTGCCTTCGGAATCTTTGATTCTGAAGGTACTCTCAATTGAAGAAAAGCTAAATGACGTGTTAGAAGTTGATGAAAACAAGTTCATAAACTTGGCAATTAGCAGCTGTCAGTTTAATAAGTCAGTTTCATAAATTTTTATATAATCGATTTGATCATTAAGTTAAATTTATATGACTATATATGATTTAAGAAACTCGAAAGGATAGTATGCCAAAGGAAAATCAACAAAACACAATTTGAGCTGGATATGGATGAGGTATTATGAGTTCTAAACTCCTAGAACTAATAGATGACTTATTAAATTAAAATTCTTATTAAAGCTAATGTTCATATTTCATATATAATATCTTGCCATGACTTTGTAAAAATTGTATATATGTAGTTAGTAAATAAATGACTATCATATGGGAATTTTCATATATTATACTTTTATAACTTAGTATCCTATCAAATTCAATATAGGATATTAATTGATGGGATTTCGGAAAAGTTTTAAAACTAGATCTATGAAATTTTATGTATATACATGGAATAAACATTAAATTAGGTCATTAGTTAATTGTCATGCAAAACATTAGGGTATACGATTTCGATACTATATCGCCTTGAACGCTACCACATTTCATGCTAAAACTGGAGAAGACCATTAATTGATAGAGTTTACATGATCCATGTGTCAAATTAATCATGCCTGCTACTTAGATCGTTGCGTTGACATGGAGATGTGGCTTACACCTAATAATTAACTAACAGGTGTGAATATATTGATGATTCGTATCCTCAGGATTTAATGTTGAGAGACATTCCATTTCGTAACGATGTATGAGCTCATCATGACCACTATGTGTAATCAATGTTTTGGTTTACGATCCATCAATCAAACGATCCCTGATATATTGAATTGGGTAAGTTTACTGTTAGTCGTGGCAAAGCATGCATATATCATAATAGAACGTTGACTATAGCATTCATCATCGCTAAGTTCAGCTAAATGGCTAAATTTAGAGCCCCCATGTCTGTCAGATTCGAAGCATGTGAAGTTTTGATATTTCACATCATGTCATGCACTTGGATACCTATCCCCTCCCTCTTCACATTTTCGTTCACTCCATTTTGAAACTAGGATAATGTTGAGGAAGCTATGGCTCCACTGAATTGTTTTGAAATCTCAGGTTCAAAGCTGGTAGAAGCAGACGAAAAGGTCGCCTTGCTATTCGAAAAAGTGGGGTGGGGGTAGTTCTTTAAGTGTTTTGATGGCCATAATGCAGAGGTGACCAAATGGTTTGCCTTAAATTTAAAAGAATACGTTGTGCAGATCGGGGTTTTTAAGTTCATCGTTAACGAAGACAAAATGGCAGAGGCGAAAAAGCTCTTGCAAGTTGGAGAGCGCTGGTTCAAAGGTGGTAAGGTTAATAAGAAAAAATGTTTATCCTTGCTGTTGCCATTACCAGATAATACAAAACTGAAGATAGGGGTCCCTGTCAAATTCCTGAGGCCTGAATGGCGAGCTTTCTATGAAATTCTAGTCAGGTATGTGTCCTGCGATGGACGTTTAGACTCTCACATACACTATTACCACTTAAGACTCCTATTAGCATTAAAGGGCTGTAGGCTTAATCTACCATTTTATCTGTGGAAAATTTTGAAAAAGATGTCGCATGCGGTTCAAAGTTTTGATAACCCTGATAGAAGTTTATTTCACCATGGTTTAATCAAAATCATACTACAGCATCAATTGTCCTTGAAGGGTAAATTGTGGGATGAATTTCTAGCTGAATGTCATTTGGGGCCGACTCAATATTGGCCGAACCCCTCCCCAAAGACTCGTAAGAAACGGAAGGCTACTGCTAAGCTTGAGGTCAATAATGTTCCTGAGACTGAATCAGAGGGTAAAAGGCTTGAAGAAGCCAATCTACCCGTAAACGCTGGTATCAATAATGACGATGTTGATAATATAGTTCCCTTTTGCTCTAAAGCAGTCTTGAACCAGCCCCCATCTAATAGATGTCATAGTACTCCTGCAAGAACAGAGGAAAGGTTAACCAAAAGCAAAACTATTAACCTTGTTGATTGTAAAAATCTCTCCGAGCCAGATAGTCCTCGTAAACATGGCAAAGATTCTATGTATAAACTAGATCATCTAGCTCAAGTATGTTGCGATAAAGGAGGGTTACTAGAAGCATGAACAATATCCCTACAATTTTGGTTCCAATGGCTAATTGACAGGATACTCAGCCTGGAGTCGTCCATATTGAGGACGATGTTCCATTGTCGGTCCCTGATACTACTCATATAAATGATCCAATTCTTATAAAGGGTAAGGCCGAGATTGCTCCATCATGTATGGACACCTGTATTTTAGACCCTGAACCATCTTTTATCAGTCCTCAGTCATCTGGTCAAAACATTGATAACCCTAATCCTCTGCAGGCAGCCAATTCAGGTCACGAAAATGAAGAAGAAACCCTTTAGCAAGTTCTGGACAAGGCATACCAGACCAAGATTACAGAGTTGAAAGATGAACTTAAGCTTTGTCAATCTAATGCAACATTGATAGAAGAAGAAAATAGAACATTTAGAGAGGAGTTGTTGAATTGGATTAGCAGGTGGAAAGAAATGAATATAAAAAAAGACCAATATAAAAGGGCAAAAAAGTCAATAATAGGTACAAATCAGCATCTGCTTGAACAAATAGAAAAACAAAAGTTAACGATTATCAGGCTTAAAGCCAAATTAGCTGAAGCCCGAAGAGTAGTTGATCTTCAAAATAGAACTTGATGGTTATTCTCATTTTTCAAAGCACAAGGGTTGTGTCGCTGTCAAACAGGTAATAAAATATTTTTGTTATGCATGCCTGTAAAATCGTAGATTTTACAGGCACACATTTAAATTTTAATTTATTTTGTTACATTTGTTTTAACTGGTTTAAATGAGATGCTTCGTTTGATTAAACATAGGTGGATATGTCATCACTCTTCTCCATAGTTTCAAGACGTTGTTAATGTGTTGGTTGGGAGACATGGATGTTCATTGAAGACTGGAATTTCAACAAATGACCACGAATTTGCCAAATACCTTTAAACCAGCAAATATTCAGACTAGTTGCTTTCATTGTTATAGAGACATGTGTTTTGTAAAAGAGATTCGATTATCTTTGATAATTATAGGAACCCTATAATGTTGCATGTAGCATTGATGGGAAAACTGAATCGAAAACAACTGATAGTATTATATAAGTTAGGAATTTTGATGAACCAGGGATGGAGTGATTGAATAAAGACATACTTGAAATATATTTTGTTGCTGGTTTTGTTTCATTACTGAAGTTGGATCTTTGGATATGGGATGCAACTAGAAATCTCCAGGCTGATATCATGACTGGTATTGTTTTGGATATACTCTATATTTCAGTATATTATCTTCTATATTAATACAGTATGCTTTGTTATACTTGTGTTTAATTACAATTTTCACTTTGTCAGCTCAATATTGCATTTGAATTAATATATCGTTGTGACTGAGTTTATTAGTATTTTTACTATAAATTTAAGCTATAAGGATATACATTTCTGTCTATTAAATATCATTTATATTTTTACAGTGATTTTATACTAGACATCATCTTTGATTCAAATAGCTATGTTGATCATTAGTTATTAATTAATTTCAGAAAATTGAAATAATTGTTTATTTTCAGTTTCTCTGTTCAATTATTTTATAACAGAATGATTTATTATGTGTGACTTAAATATTTCTATTTAGATCATACACTTTATCTTTCTATTCATCATCTATTAATTAATAATTAATATAGTATTTAGAAACACTCTCAGCTGAGATAGGATAGATAGGATAGTTAGAATAGTTCAGATTAAGTTTTGTGATAATATATTTTAGTTAACAGTTGTTAAATCAATTTGTGTAATTTTTAGTATAATTTTAATAGTCTTTATATTCAGAAAAACTCTTCAAAAATTGAAGTATTTCCTTAAGAAAGCAATTATAAGACTATTTAGATAGTTGAAACTAATTATAGAATTCATTTAGGTATAAATAACATTATGATAGAATAGATTTTGCTGATTTTAATTTCTCCTTACGAGAAAAATCAACTGGTAGCAGGACCATAACTGGGAGGTTTTGCTATTCCAAACACATTGGACGCTGCTTTAAGCTGATTGTGTGGGCATAACCTCCTTGTTGGCCTAGGTCAGAAAATTAGGCCCACAGGGCACAAAGTGCATAGTGTTAATTATCAACATCATAAAAACCCATAATAATTATCATTAATATCTCTATTCTATATTGAGTTCATTATACGTTAATACTGACCACTTGATTATAGATGTGGATTTGTTTCAAAACTTCTATGCAAAGTGGCATTTCCTTTACTGATTTTCATTACAATGATGTCTTGAAAATGCACATTTCAATGGCACACGCACACACACACACACACACACACACACACACACACACACACACACACACATGAGTGTGCATGAGCACACGAACACAAGCATGCACAGGAAGCACACGCACGTGCACACACACAAACCTTATTGGTGCTCCCATGAATCCTTTTTCCTATATACTAATTGGGAGTTGCTCGACCTACTCTTCCTAACATGCCTAGTATTTTAATACTACACTTTATGTTGAGACGAACTTGAAAATCATCTAAAACAAAACTATGGCTATTAATCTTTCATGCTTATGTTATCATGTATTATCATAAGCATATTAACATACTATATCTTAATACTAACATCACGTTAACCCTTTCTAAACTTGTGTGTGTGTGTGTAACTGCTATGGCTTGTGGAATAACCTTACCCTAACTAGTTCATACTACTAAGTTATTCCCTTAATAAAATTATCAAGCCTCAAATGTGGTGTTATTAATGAGTAGTTAGTTGCATTGCAACTATACATAAAATGTAATTACAGTTTATCATACGGATGGTATGGCAGTAGATGAGAGAGCATAATGTATTGCTTCATATCATGAGTGAGGGTAATCACACGTAATAGAGAGTGTCGACTGGTCTATGTCAGTACCGCCCAAATGTTGTGAATTTATCCATGATAATAGATGAGATGAGAGCTCACTAGATTCTTATTTTTCTTGAGATCAAGTTTCTAGGGTAATTTTGTTGTTATGTGTTGATGTGTTGTGTATGCCAATGTTATTGTCTGGATGCTTAATGAATCTAACTAAGTAAATCAATTTTAAAAATGGCTCTTGAAAATGATATTAAGAACCCAACAGTTATAGCACAAGGGTGATAGGTGTTGGGGGGGGGATATCCATCCTTGAAGGACATATGATACCAAGATATGCTTGGGGTCTAGGAATCAAATCAAACAATTAAGAAGAATCTCTAACCCTTTATTAAGGGTGTATTCTTCAACAATAGGGCATCCATTCAGTAATAACTCTAGGAGACTCAAAAGTCATTTTGAAATATTTTTGCACAAAATTCTCCAAGCAAGATATCACTCTTTAACGCATCATTGAGAGAGCAAGGCAGGTGATTGAAAATATGGAAAGTGTTCAATTGAAACACATCCCCAGTGGATTAATTCTAAATCTAGCAAAGCATCATACTTAGCTTGAACTTTCAAGGAAATGCATTTGAAAATAAATTGGAATGAATAGGATGGGAACAAATACCATAACACAATACTGTGATGGGATTTAACATAAGAAAAATCAATCATAAGTTGAAAATTTATGTGTCAAGAATGAAACTTAAATCATTTAGTGTAAATGTTCGCTAGTGAGGACACCACCTTTACCTGCTTCGGATGCATACTATAGAGCTTCTCTTCTGCAAATTAAGATGTCACAAAAATCCATTAGATTATGATGACACTATCACAAGGAATGGAGGATTATGCAAAATGATGGTAGGACAAGGCATTTGTTTTATAAACATGATGAAATTGATAGTTTGCAGACAATTTACGAAGCAACAACCCTGCAATGGAGCTTTTCGTTGATCAAGTAATACTCCTATGACATATCATCTCTAGTTTTTTAACATACTAGGGACTATGTCATGCTTTTGTCTCCTTCCAATAGAGTATTGTTGTGTCTATCATGGGTTGTGAAGGGTAGATAGACTATCATTATGTTTCTTGGTCCTTGATAAGATTAACAAAAGAATGTCAAATATATATTTATATAAATGTGTTTTACAATATAGTTAATTTAAACCTGGAACAAACATATACTTAATTATATATATGCCACACATCTCACCCACTTAAATTTAGAAAACACCTCTCCAAATATCCAAATCTTACAAAATGCCTTACTAAAAATCCCAATGAAAAAGCTTTAATAAAAATGCACACTAACCTCTGAGGTAACATCAACGAGTGTGTATGAAATAAGATTTGTTTTAATTAATTAATACTACCGAGATCCGTTCAAACATTATAAAATATTGCTTTGACGCTAGCAATGTGACCATACATCGACATGTTTCAGAGGATGTGTTCTACAAAATTACCCCACGTTAGTTTTGTGTTGTGTATCAACATGTTTCAAAGTATATGTTCCACAAAATCACACCACGTTAGTTTTGTATCATGTATCACAACATAATATTGTATAATATCCACACCCTATAATTACGATAATAATTTCATATAGTTTAACAAATAGTTCAAACTATAACGTGCCACTACGTTAATATTGCATTCATCCATAGAAACCGTATAAGTTCCACAATTAAATATGTATGGTCACGAAGAGGAAATAGGTAGTCTTTTACGAAATTGGCTTTATGAAAAGAATATTAATTTTATGATAATTAGTACCAACCATATTACTAAGATTAATATGTTTGAAATAAACTAAGAGGTATATATTTGATATATTGATAATGTTTTTCTTACTAAAGAATGTGCTAATTACTTGTATCTAATACTTAAGTTAATATAACAATGTAACTTAATTTATGGTTGTTAAGCTCATAGTTGAAGCTAGGGCCATAGTGGTATCATCATTGGAGTTAAGCTAATAGTTGTATCTAATACTTAATTTAAAAGTTAATATAAAGCTTAGAATATGCCTTATGCACATTAACTCGACTCCCAAGTGCCATATGGAGTTTAACTGTCACATAATTTGCACATTACCTAAGTGATTGTTCTTGGTGCATGATTTCACTACAATCAAGGTCAACTTCTCATGCTAAGAGATGGAGTTCATCTAAATTTATTTTAATAGTTGTATCACTATTGGAACAATCTAGTAGTTACCAATATAACAACGATTAAGGTTGAAGTTAAGCTAATAGTTGTAGAATCATTGGAGTTAATCTAATATTTATGCAATATAACAATGATTAGAGTTGAAGTTAATCTAATACTTGTAGAATCATTGGAGTTAAGTTAATAGTTGTATCTAATGGTTAATTTAAAAGTTAATATATTGGCAATTGCAATTCAAGTAGAAGTCATGATTGGAGTTGAAGTTAAGCTAATAGTTGTATCATCAATGTATTTAAGCTAATAATTGAATAGTTGTATCTAATAATCGAATAGTTGTATCTAATAATCGAATAGTTGAAGTTGAAGTTTGCTTTTTCCAACTATCACGAATTGTACTTATCAAATCTTAACTAAGCTATTTTTTATTTTTTTGAAATTGTTAATTATGACTTAGACTAAGCTCCTTTAAAAAGAGTCCAAAGCCTAATTATATTTATATGGAAAAGCTAAACATGTAATATGAACTGTGTATTACATAGATGCCCAACTATGGGAGTTTATTAGGAGTTCCAACTATTTTATTAGGAGTTCGACTCTTACATGACTCACATTAGCTAGACTCCTAGATGCCAAATGCAGTTGGACTAAGCCTTAAGTGATTAGAGTTGAAGTTAAGCTAATAGTTGTAAAATCATTGGAGTTAATCAAATAGTGTATCTAATAGTTAAGCTAATAGTTATCCAATATAATTGTGATTAGATTTGAAGGTAAGCTAATAGTTCTAGAATCATTGGAGTTAAGCTAATAGTTGTATATAATAATCGATGGAGTTAAGCTCATAGTTGTATCTCATAATCAATCTCATAATCAAATAGCTAATGATTAATTTTAATTTTGACAACTATCACTAACTATACTTATCACATGTTAATTACGCTATTTTGTTTTTTGAAATTATTAATTATTAATTTTGAACAACAGCCATAGAATCAATCTATACAGTATAGTTGTCTCATTGTCGTTGAATCTTGGACGACACCCATAGAATCAATTTGGACAGTACACTTGTCTCACTCTCGTCCGTAGATGAAAAAACATAGATAATAGTCCACCCCAAAATTCTAACATGTATACACCTTTGACGTAACAAAATTCTAACATATATACACCTTGGACGTAAAATTAATTTTGAATTATTTGGAAATATTTAATCCATTTTTCAATTAAAAATTTGAAAAAATATAATTTGTCAAACTTTTTTTTCCTAAATGAGAAAATAATATAATTCATATAAAACCGTCTTTTTCTTTTTACGCCGTAAGGCGTTTACCAAATGGAATCGACTCCACTCAGTAAATGCGTATTTTTTTTCCCGCGGTTGATTTTTACGCTCCGACGATTCGACTCATCTTGGTCGTTCGTCATTGATGTCCACTTCGTCCGCCATTACTGCTGTTGTGCACCATTACTTCTGATGTGAAATCCCCATGCTCCTGTCCACTCTGCCATCCACTCCGCCATGCTCCTGTCTAGTCCGCGGTCAGTCCGCCATGCTTCTGTCCATTCCGCGGTCAAGCGGTGCGCGATCAAGCGGTGCCCAATCAAGTGGTGCCCATTACTACTGTGCCCATTACTACTACTACTACTACTACTGTGCCCATTACTACTACTACTACTATTGTGCCCATTACTACTACTGCCGCTGCATCTGTGGATTTCTGTTTGTTTTTCCCAGCGCCTCAGGCTCCAACGTGAGATCGAGTAACAGCATCAGACATCGGGTTCCAAGTATTTCTCATGTTTCAGACTTTAACTATACTGACTGCACAAGATATTATATGCATATATAGTTAGCCTAGATATACCATCAATAAAAACACCGCCCATGCTAACTCACCACGTTTTCTCAACTCTGTAAACTACAAACCAACCAAAAGTACTGTCAAACTCTAACTGGAGAAAAACCTTCTATGATCCAGGCAGTTTTAGCGACCCGACTTTGAGAATCGTTATAATCACAGCTTTGATTACCTGACATCCTACGTGTTGTTGGGTGTCGAAGAATCCCTCGTCCTGCCTTAGTTTGTTTGCACTGTCCACCTGTACCTGTAGGAAGAAAAAACCCAAATTCATGAACCTTTCAACCTGAATACCGAAGGGCCAATTCCTGCTAAAACGCACGCATAGGCTGTTTTGATTAAATTCATTTTCCAATTTAGCTTCTAGAAGAAAAAGGTCCTGTATACCAGGTAATTCGCATAGGGCATTAAAAAATAAACAAGCAAATACATAATCTCTTGCTTTGCATCATTACCTGTGGCACTGTATGAAAGACATTGTTGACCTGAGTGGTAGTAGCTATTTAATCTGCGGCTGCTTTCAACCGATCAAAATCGTCAAGCGCATTCACTGCAATTCCTGCAATGAAATCCAAATACTCCTTTCCCTCTATATCATAGAATTACAACCCTCTCCCCTAACGAAAAAAAGAAAAACAGGCGACCTAACATAATTCCTCATGAAATGTCTGCCTTCAACTTCCATAACACTACTGCTTTCATAAAATGCTAACTTTGCACCTACTACATTCACCAAAGAATTCCTCTTTACAGCATCTGTGGCAATACAAGTAATATTCACAACCAGCCTTTACACAAAGAAAGAGAAGAGCTTCACCTTCACCAATGTTGTATGTCCACATACGGCATTATCAATCACAACCCTGAAATTATATGGTAATTAAAAGTCTGTTCAATAGTAATAATCGAATTAGTAATAATCGAATTAGAAAGTCTGTTCATTGGTAACAAGATCAATGTCTCAACATCAATTTATAATTTACAGACCATTTCCTCACATTCACATCCAAACAAGAGGCAAAATGAAGGTCACAGAAGAAACTACTAACCATCATAGTATTCATTCGTATAACGAGCTTCTCATATTCATTGTTTTACCATTGGCCATTAGTTTTACACAGCTGCAGCGGCGGCCATTCGTTTTATGCAGTAGTCAGGGAATCCCGGAACAGGTTGGCAGAGTTTCTAGCGCGAGTTTGATTCTTGGCCGGGACCTTTGTCCCACCTGAGATCACTTCTTCTTGTGATTTGTTTGCTTCATGCATGACCTGGGGTATCAACTGTTACCATTCGGATTACCTGCACAATCCTCTTGGGCTTCCATATAGCTGGCAAGGTTGATCATTCTTTAGAGCTTAAGCAGCTTAATTGGGTTTAATGGAGTAGAGTCGAAGAGATTGTGAATTCTGTTGCATGTCTTAAATGTGGCGGTGGCTTCCGTTGCATGTCTTAAACGTGGCGGTGGTAGTGTCCTTTCATGGATTAAGCGTGGGGTGCCTATGAACGAACCTCTACTTACCTTTCGAACGAACCTTGCTACCTTCTGACCCTTCTCGCAGAAGTGATGTCGCCAATGTAAACGAGGAGTAGCCATGTGTAAGGAGGTGGGTGCGTGATTAAGCTTAAAACCAATAATGGCATTATGTGTTGCCAATGAGCGAACCTGACATCATCTATTTTCGTATTAATTTGTTGATTGGGTTGTGCATCTTCATGGATTTCATGGGAAGAGCATTAAGTTCAATCCCCAGGACGCTTTAAGTAAGATAGATGCTTTCTGTCTGCCCCGCCTAGCCTCCTCGTTACCCCCTTATCTCCCTCATTTTTGGCTACCCTGACCTTTACTCTTAATACCTTCTTTATTGCTTGTATGGCGCCTACCATAGGCCGCCTATTTGTGGCTTGGGCTACCTTGGGTTGTTCCACCTATGTATGGGTGGTTAATTTCGACTATATATAAAGGGCATCAGCTCGAGGAAATTTTGAACATCATTTAAGCGCGAAGAGTTCTGAGTATTCTGGAATTTGTTCGTTTTCCTTCACTTCACGACGTTCAGTAAACTCATAAATTCCTTAAACCACGCATTATAGAGGAATCTTATCTCTTAGTAATATAAGATTAGTATTAGTAATATTAAAGGTTTTAATTATGAAAGGAATCTTATAATAGACTTGTACTTTCATTATGAAATAGAACAAATAAAGTAAAGAAGTATACTCTTCTCAATTAATGGTATACTATATTTAGTTAGGAAATAAAAAGAATGAAATAAAGTCTTTAAGTGTAGGATCAATAACTATGAAGCTACTAGATATGAAGGAACTAGGGCTTTTTTCAATGTATAGTACTGTAATGAACCTTTTAGGACTAGGGGCTAAATTAATTTATAGGAGGATTAAGACTACTTACTCGTTTTATGTATAGTACTTTAAGACTAGAAAGGCCCACGCATGAATAGGAGAGAGATAGGTGGCCACGTGCCCTTGCCTTCCATTAACGAGGCTGAACTAATTGTTCTTCTTTGCTCAGGAATAATTTACCAAACTGTTATCAAACCTACTAACTTCTTGTCATTTGATGAACGATTAATGGCTGCCTGATCCATCGAAACTCTTTATCATCACAATCATTATTTTCATGTACACACGTACTCCATTACTTCAACAATAAAATCTGGATATCAAAGTGTAATGGATAGGCTCAAATATGTGCTGCGTTATTTTGGCAATGAATTGGCAATCTAACACTGACGTTACTTACGGTTGGATGAGATATCTCCAGACTCCTCCAACCCACTCTTTTCCTTCTTTAAACACGTTGTATATGCCCAACTCTGTTACGAATTCGTTGGATGGGAAAAATCCTACTAACACGGTTTGGCAGCTTTTTCATTAAATGCATACCATAAACTGGTGTGAATTATCATCATTTCATTTCGCAACAAACATCAAAAGCTAAATTCCTGTCGACATGTAGCTCGCGATGGGTTCAAACATGACCGCAATTTCCTTTTACTAATGGAGAACTGGTCTAACTGTGTTATTAAATAAATATTTTCCATGATAACTAAGCCCACCCTTTCAGCTTTCAACACGTTTATTTTAAATATTAATATCCTGGTGCTGACATAGCATTCCACAGTGATGTCCTTTTCGTTGATTTCAAGATAGTTCACAATGGTTTGCAGTATTGACAGAAATTTCGTGGAGTAAGTATGTTATCTTTTCCATGTGTAAGTTAGTGCATGTATTCACCTTCTACTGGATAAAACGACCTTTGCAATCTTCCTTATCATTTTTTAGGTTAACCTTTATAGAGTTGCCTTTGATCCTTTAAAGATGCCTTCTTATGACACGTCGAGAAAGGTGAAACTATGGCAAACTAATATTTTTATAAGAAAAGGCAAGTTTTTTGTATGATTGGTAAATTATATAAAAGGAAAGGCAAAATATTGGAATGAATATTTTAATATCCATTCATATCAACTCTCGAAGCTAATGTTTATAAATTGAAAATTGACTTTTATTTTTTTTAAAGTGAAAATATATTATATAACGATATGTTTTAATATTATTTACAAAATGAAATTGGATTTTATAGAAATAGTTTTTAAATTAGTATAAAGTTTAGGTATAACTTTTAGTTATTACAATTGTATGTTGTTTAATGAGTTAACAAAATATAATGATAAAATAACTACAGTTACATATCCGCGGAAAACCATCAGCTCTTTTAGGCATTTTACACTTTTTTTTTATTTATATATTCAACCTACCAAACTCATAATTAAACATAACCTACATTTTGTGACTATTTCACTAAACCGACTTTGAACATATGACTCACTTGTTGCACCTTTTACACATATTTTCCTTCATAACTACAAACTAACTAAGTGATAATTAAACATAGCCTACAATCTTGTGACTCTTTCACTAAACCAACTTCCCACATATCACACTGAAATTTGAGTTTTCATATATTTTTAAAAGTGCAAATATAATATATAAGCATATGTTTTAATATTATTTACAAAATGAAATTGGATTTTATAGAAATATTTTTTAAATTTTTAGTTAATACATTTGTATGTTGTTTAATGAGTTAACAAAATGTTATGATAAAAGAAGTCCTTGGTTAATGACATAAAAATATGATGATTTATAGTCTATCATTTATATGGGTTCAATTTATTTGTTTTTTTGTTCACAGGTCTTTAACTAAACCAATTAACTTAATTTGGTATAAAAACTATAATGAAGGAAGTCTTCTCTATGTATATTTTACTATGTTTATGTCTATTTTTGCATTAGAGGTAATCTATATGTAACATTTAATTGTTATTAGCAATAGAAATTTAGAGGTAATGTCTTTGTATAATTTACTTGTTATTAGCAATATAATTTATCTCAAAAAATATATTATTGGTGTAGCCTCCAAGCTTCACATGAGGTCACAAAACATAAATTAGTTAGGTAGGATTGATTGGGCTAGGCATCCATTAATGCCCTCCAATCTACTTTCATTAGATATATATTGAAACATAGCATTGTTGACTTATAGGGTGCTTTATAAATCCTGCTATAAGCAAGTGTTAAAAGAAAACCCGGATCAGAAGTGCGCCGTGCCCAAGGAGGTTAAAGCCGAGGTATAGTTGCCCTGCTCTCCCCTACGAGCCACCCAACTCGTTGTAGGGAGATGACACTATACCGTACAGGCCGAACCACTGATCCACACTTGACGCAAGGTATCTTAGTGGAAAAAGTTAGGAAAACACCAAGGAGCACTTGTGGGTGCAATTGACTCCTGAAGTCAGCTATTGCCATTGGGAGGTGTTGCCAAGTCTTCAAGATTGGAACATTTGCCCCATCACCGATAGAACTGGCTCTTTCTTACCTTCATTAGTCAATTGGTGTGTGGACTCCATTGCCACCATCAATTGTGCTTTTGGAAGGCCCAGTTACATATCCGCGAAAAAAAATAAGCTCTTTTAGGCATTTTACACTTTTTTTTTATTTTTATATATTCAAGCTACCAAACTCATAATTAAACATAACCTACAGTTTTTACTCTTTCCCTAAACCGACTTTTAACATATCACTCACTTGTTGCACCTTTTACACTTATTTTCCTTCATAACTACAAACTAACTAAGTGATAATTAAACATAGCCTACAATCTTGTGACTCTTTCACTAAACAAACTTTCCACATATCACACACTATTTGCACCTTACTGCATGTTTTTTTGCTTACATTATTTTGGATGCCTTCACTCACTCATCTACTGCAATGTCCACAGAAGAAAATGTATTCTTTGTTTAGACAAAATCATCAATTCATGGAATAATATTTTTTTTTATTTTCTTTATTGTATCAATTTGTAAATATTGCTTATCGCACTACATTCCCAAGATTGCCTTGATTTATTTCAATGGTTTCTAAATTTAGGAAATAAATGCTAATCGTTCCTTATCATATTTCTAATTATTAGAAAGACTTTCCCCTTACACCTAACTTCATTTTTTTTTCTTGTTCCTTCCACGTAACAAATAATGGCCACCCCTTTGACCGAACATGCCATTGAATTACTACTTGCACTAACCTCTGATATGCAACCGTTCCTACAATTTTTTGCTGTGGAACAAGTCAACTCTATTCGCACCTCAACCTGACGATACAAAACAACAATCTCTGATGGGACACACATGCACCACACCATGCATCCATCAAAGTTCAATTCTCTCATCGCTTCTGGAATACTTCAACAAGGGTCTATTATACAACTTAAGAAATGGACATGTGCAAATCTTTGCCAATGTATGTACACTTCATTTTTTATTATATGAACTTATGTTTTCCTTTCTTGCCCATTTAGTAAAATCATTATTAAAATTTTTTCTTACTTGTTTTTTTCCATTACGCAGGTCTATCTTACTACATGATTTTGACGTCATCGAGCCCTTTGCACCATTGATTGGCAACCCTGTCGCTATATCTCGCCCACCTTCTCTTGAAACATCTTCCTCGTCCTCTTCAATGCAAGAACCTCCTCAAAAAAGACAATGCACACTTCTTCAAAGTGCTTCACCATCCACTGTTGAAACAACAATTCCAATCAATGCATTGACCCCCTACACCTCAAACTGGTCCATAAAGGGTCATTTACATGATAAATCAAACCTCTGCCACTTCAATAACCAAAAAGGCGCTGGGAAGGTATTTGGCTTTGACTTAATTGATAAGGACGGGGGTGAAATACACATCACTTGCTTTAATGATTCTGCAGATGTTTTTTATGATCAAGTGCTTCCTGGCCATGTCTACCTTATTTCCAAAGGCACTATCAAACCAGCAAACAAGATGTATAGCCATCTTACAAATAAATGGGAAATCATTTTGCAACCAACCTCCATTGTTCAACATTTCCCACTAGAAACCATAGTGCTTCCACAAATGCATTTCAACTTCAAAACTATTAAAGAAATCAAGTCCTCTCCTGTCAACTCCATTGTTGACATCATTGGTGTTGTCACAAACACTTCCCCTGTTGCCCCTATACATAGGAAAGATGGTTCAGAAACTATTAAAAAATCAATCCATATAAAGAACAACTCAGGTTTTAGCATGGATGTTACTTTGTGGGGAGAACATTGTCATGTAACATGCCAAGAGCTATCTACCTTGCGCTCTGAAAATGCCCACCCTGTGCTTGCAATCAAGGGAGCTCGTGTAGCCGAGTTTAATGGAAAGACAGTTGGGACTACATCCAAATCCATAGTTATCATAAACCCAGATATACCAGAAAAGCACAAACTCACCCAATGGTTTGAAAAGGAGGGCTTCCATACTTCCTCCCCGTCCTTAACTAAACGATATCCATCTTCTCCTAACCAGGTAAAAAAGAAACAAACCCTTCTTGAAGTTCAAAACATTCTTCCTTCTGAAAGAGCTGAATGGGTTTCGGTACAGGCTACCATAACACATATTGATCCAGACAACTTCTACTACCTTGCTTGCCCTTTACTTTCCGATTCAAAACAATGTATGAAAAAACTCATCAAGAATTCTACCAATGGTTGGCATTGTCCCAAATGTGAGGTTAACTTGTCTGATTGTGACTACAGGTATTTATTGAAACTCACCCTTAAAGATCACACTACATCTTTGGAATCAGTCGTCGCATTCGAGGATGCATCCACTGAACTCCTTGGTATCGCTGCAAAGGACCTACACTTACTTTCTTCTGATCCATCCGCCATCAGGGAAATTTTCTCAAAGGTTGAATGCACGCAAGTTCTACTCACACTTTCCATTAAAATGGAAACATTTAAAGACAAGCCTCAATTGAAGGTCCTCATCATGCGCTCTGAACATGTTGACTTTGTGGCAGCCAACAAGTTACTACTCCTTCAAATAGCCCAAATGGGGCAAGCATAGAAGGCATTTTGGAAATATAAAATGCCTTGGATTTTGTAATAGTTTTACTTTATCTATTTTTGCTACAAACCTTTGCCATACATGCAAACAAACAATTTCCATTGTGCATTACAACTCTTATATATTGCTTTTTACTTTGTATCTTATATACATATACAAAAACAATTCCAATTTTGCCTCTACTGTAAATTTGTTCTCTTTATTAAATGTGTTCAATGTTAATTTTAGTTTTTCATGTTCTAATATGTCATTTTAACACATAAACTTCTTTATATGTCAAAATACATACATTTCATATTTGTATTTTATTTTTTTATCTTTCGTACATGTTCCTTGTATATTTATTTTTTTCTCATTTTATTTAAATGCAATCACTTTTATGAAAAATAAATTGCTTTTTGTAGTCACTTATACACTATTCCAACTACACACATTTAATATCGGCACACTTTTTAGTTATTTTTTCACACTATTCCAACTACACACATTTAATATCGGCACACTTTTTAGTTATTTTTTTAACGTACATTGAATAATAAAATAAAAAATACTTAATTTATCAACAAATGCTTCTCTTTACATGTCATTGATTTACTTCATTTATCTAGCCATGTTTTCATATTATTTTTTCTTTTTTGTTTCTTCAAGCACTTTGAAAACATAAATTACCATGTCCTACATAGTACATATTTTTTATTTAGAATCTCCATGAAAAATTTATAATTTCTAAGTCTCTTTACATGTCTTTCATATAATCCCTTTATGTACCTTGAAAAAAAATATTACTATGTCCTACATATAACATCTCGTTTATTTTGAATGTACATGAAAAACATGCAATTTCAATGTCTTTTACATGTCTTACATATAACATGCTAATTCTTGTTTTCTTATTCACATCCAGGTGCCTTCAATCCTCATCTTACTTTTGATATGTCTCCTCCGTCCAAAAAAGAGCGTGCACATGCCTATCATTTTGCTAACAAAGACCGCATAAATGCACATAGGAGACATATTTACCAACAAAAAAAAGATGCCCTCTCCATTCATATGATAGAGTCTAATATCCCCACTCCAACTCCTACGACATCCAATATTTCAAATCGTACCCTTCCATTTTCAAACCACAACGAAACATTCCTACTTCCCTCCATTCAAACCGAAGCTACAACTTCAAATGTTCATACTAACCATCTTCCATCTTTAGACTACCCTTCCACTTCTCAAACAACCTCTTCCACAACCATCCAAAATACCATTCCTCAACCCAACATAGCCACGCATTCCTTCAATGAAAATTTGATATCTCAAACAAATCAATGCTTTCGCTTAAAGCTAGATATCCTACATTCCATCCATGTTTGTTCTATCTGTAAAGAATCTTATCCTGGCCTCCACTTCCGCTATTTGAATGGCGAACATACTTGTTCTAGATGTTGTTCTGAAAAAAATGGCCACTGCTTCTCCCTCTGGAACAACATGGACCCTGGTGACCAACCCCTTGTCCTAACCATCCTTACACAAGTAGAAGAAATGCTCATTTCACGTGTCAACCCAATATTGCAAGTTACCCATGCTCGAGGGGGTCAATACAAATATAGTGGCCATACAATAAGCTTTCCACAAGACATTTCTACCATCCTCGGTATTTTGCCTCGACGTGTTGAAGACTTGGACATTTTAGTTGTCACTTGTAAAACCTTCAACAATCAATCCTATGATTGCATTGTCAGTAGATCCCATGTTCTTACTGCCTTGGAATACAAGATTTCACATGACCCTTACTATAAAGATGTACAACTTAACCAATGCGCAATTATGGCTTTGCCAATTCCCCCCACAAATGTTTCCACTTCTCTTCGACACTCTCACTCCAATGCCCTTGATTCAAGTTTTCCTGTTGCCGATATTGACCCTAACCACCATGACATTTCAGATCCATACTCCCAACAAACTTCATCCTTTGCTAATATTCTACCCAATACAGACACTGAATTCCAGCAAATCAGAAACTTCTTGCAATCAGCTTCTTCGGCGCCAGCAAATTCAATGGATTGGCCACCTATAGGTTTGTCACCTATCAATAAATACAATACAGAGGGCCTTTTCTCAATGGCATTTCCATCCCTTTTCCCATAAGGCAGAGCCATGTTCAAACAACCGCATTTCAAATCTATTGATCTCCACGAATATGCATTGCACCTTGTTCGGTACCATGATAACAGGTTCGGTAGCCACCCACGCTTCACCTACTACCTTTACAATCTCATCATGCGCCATCGTAGCCAATCAATAGCAGCAGTCTATATTAAAAAAAACATTGAAGACAACTTCCCCACAACCATCTCTGAACTCAACACCCGCTTGGAACAAACTCCTTCGGACAAGCTTCCAGATAAAATCATGCGTTTTGGGGCATCACTCCGTGGAACAAGGTCTTTTTGGCACAAATCAAAAAATGAATTGACAGATATGATATCCCAACTTGGATGCCCAACTTTTTTCTTCACTTTAAGTGCAGCGGACACTAAGTGGCCTGACCTACATGCAGTCATGCCTGGGACACCACCAACTTCTTTTGCCAAGCACCAACAATGGAGAATACAAAATATCATCTCCAACCCTCATCTTGCATCACTCTACATTCACCACAAGTTCACAATATTTCGTGAAGAGGTCTTGCTTAAACACCTCCACGCAAACGATTTATGGTATAGGTAAAGCTTCTCATCCCTTCTTCCAAAAACATTTCAATTTTCATTTTTTTCTTCTCCCACATATTACTAACACATATTTCATGCATAGGTATGAATGGCAAAGTAGAGGCTCTGCACATATTCACGGATTCTTGTGGCTACCAAATGCACCTGATATGAAGACGCTTGACTGGGAGAATGCAACTGAGGTTCATAATGCTAAGGACTTCTTTGATCAATTCATTTCTACTTGGAACACACGAGAAAACCCCCAGCAAGACCCCTTCCTACCCCACTCTGATTTCCTAGATCCATGCCTGTTATCTACTGCCGACATTAAAAAAAAAACCCTTTCCAAGACTATATAGAACTACTCAACTACATCCAACGGCACACAAAATGCTCATCAAATACATGCCTCCGCAAAAAAGGATCTTCGTACACATGTCGTTATAATTCTCCATGGGCTCTTCAAAACTCTTCTTCCCTGTTCATTGATTCCAATGGGAAAAAAACTTACAAACCAGCTCGCAATGATGATCGTTTGAATAGCCATATCCCTTCAATCCTATCAATATGGCATGGAAATGTTGATTGTCAACCAGTGCTAGACATAAATGCTGTCCAAAAATACATTGCTAAGTATGCAACTAAATCAGAAACAAAATCTGAAAGCTTTCACCATATGCTTCGCCGAATTGTCCATGCTACACCACTTCTACACCCTTCTGTTGTTGCTGTTCAAAAATTCCTTTCAGAGTCACTTGTTGATCGTGACATCGGAGCCCAGGAAACATGCCATATGTTGCAAAAACTTCCTCTCACATTTTGTAGCCGTACTTTCTTTTCCCTCAATGTCAACCGTAAAACTTTTAAACGTGTTTCTTTAGACATTCCCAGCTCCTTCACATCACAAAACTTCATAGCTGCCTACCTTTCCCGCCCATCCGCTCTACATTCCGTATCTCTCATTGAAGCTGCAAGATCTTTCACATATAATGCTCATCGGAAAAATGACAAATGGAAACGAAGATATCCACCCGCCATCGTCCGTGTTCTACCACGTTACTATTCTGTTCCGTCCATAGATGCACCCCTTTTCATTGATTTCTGCAGAACTGAGCTCATGCTATACAAACCTTTCCACAATATACCTCTCGACATTGGTGCTTCCGATGATGCAATTGTTCATAACTAGGAAGCACTTAATTTGACCTACAATCCTTGGCATGTTGATAGGAAACCAATTGACCCCACTTCCTTACCAGAAGACACCATGGTTGATGACAATTTGCAATACCCACAACCCATGCAATTAGATGAATGGGAATTGCTCTCCCAACTACACCCTACCAATGACATGCAAGTGAGTGACCTGGACATCCTTGGTCGTCGTGACTTTGACAAAAAACATAATTGGCAGGACACAAACATCCCCCTCGAGTTGCAACAGATTGCCATTGACTTCATTCGAAATATTCGCTCAGACCAACCTCTCCCTCAATCACCCTACTTTAATACACCTAATTCTATGCCATTGTCCCCAACTCAAATGAAAGCCCACTCCATTATCATGAATCACTCTGCAAACATCCAAACAAGTCCTCCACTCCGCATGGTTGTGCAAGGTACTGCTGGCACTGGCAAATCATTCTTCATTCGTTGCATCAAAGAATCCCTTTCCTTATCCAATAACTTCAATCATACCCCAATCTTGCTACTTGCCCCTACTGGCGTCGCAGCATTCAACATCCAAGCATCTACTATCCATTCAGCCCTTCATATTCCTATAAAAAATTTGATGCCTTTGGAAGGGAACTCACTTTCTAACCTCCAACGTGAACTTTAGCATATCCACTACATTCTCATTGATGAAATGAGCTTCCTAGGCCCAACACTTTTAACCCAGATTGATGAACGCCTCCGTGAAGCATTCCCTCGCAAAAAGAACATCTCTTTTGGTGGTTGCTCAATCATTCTTGTCAGAGACCTTACACAATTACCACCAGTTATGGACATTCCTTTGTATGCAGGTTCTTCCCATGGTTCTGCACTTTGGCACAACTTCACCACAGTTGTCACACTATCAACAGTTTTTCGCCAACAAGGAAATGACCCATCACAAGTCACCTTCAGGAATATTCTTACCAACATCAGAAATGCAACACCTACTACAGAGGATTGGAAGCTTCTCATGTCCAGAACAGACTCCTTCCTTTCTATGGATCAGTTATCTGCATTCAAAGGCTCCATGCACTTATTTGCAACCAACCAACAAGCTTCACTTGATAATATTCATATGCTCAAGTCTTTACAAATTCCAATAGCACTTTCAAATGCAAAGCACACAAACAACAATGGTACGTCTCAAATTGAAGATGACCAACTAGAGCCTGTTGTCTTCCTTTGCCCTGGACAACGAGTAATGCTCACATCTAACTTATGGGTTTCAGCAGGGCTGGTTAATGGATCACTGGGCAAAGTTGTTGATATTTTCTATAAATATGATGTTCTTCCTCCACAACTCCCCACATTTGTTGTTGTTAACTTCCAAAAGTACATTGGTCCAGCATGGGATAGCAACAATCCTACTTTTCTACCAATTCCACCTATACAAAGTGGGGGTCGAACTCAAATCCCACTTAAAATGGCATGGGCATTAACAATACATAAATCTCAAGGCATGACATTACCTAAGGCTACAATAGACATTGGCACAACGGAGCGTCAAGGTTTGACCTTTACTGCACTCTCTAGAGTACCCTCGCTTATGGACCTTCACATCTCCCTAGCATTTTCCTATGATCGTTACAAACGTATGCAAGATAATCCACATGTCAATGTAAGGAAAAATGCAGAGACATTGCTACATTCATTGGAGATCCCTTAACTACGCTATATATGTACGTACATCTTTTGTTCCGCTTTTACAATTTGCTTTTTTTCCTTTCAATCTAGCTATAAAGTCTTCCTTCCACCTAACTACTTCTCCACTTGTCATGTGCAGTATCTACTACTCTACAACCTGCAAAGTTCCTGTTGTACTCTACATATAATTGTTTTGATTTACATTTACATATATGTACTTGCCTCTTAACATTATACTGTACAAGGATCTATATGTATATGAATTAGTTCATTTCTCAAAACAATTTCAAAAACAAATTATACTTTTATGATTCATAACTACCTGTTTTTTATTTATTGTTATTAATTCCTTGTTTATGAAACACATTGAAGAAATGTATCCATGGTTGTAACATATAATATGAATCCATTGTCATTTGCTTCATCCAACAATACTTTTTATTGTTACTTTTATAGTTTTTACTTTATTTACTTTATATATTTTGCAAAGATCTCGATTTACCTACCTATCTTTTCTATTAGTACAATAAAAACTTCAGGATACGACATCTTATTCTTGTTTATTTCATTAGTAGATATACTCATTTATTTTTACAAAGGCAGCCCCATATCAAATCTGTTTCCAAGCACTGTAAACCTAATTAAAAACAGAAAAACAATGAAGTAGAGAACATAAAATTAAAACGCAAAAGCATAAACCTAAAAAAATCCACAATTTTATTCAATGGTGCTGGTCCAACCAAAAGACATTATCTTGCTGAAATGATTTACCATTAAAGATAAAATGATTTACCATTAAAGATAATTTATTTTCATATTATTTCTTTAAACTAAAATCTAAAATATAATATTAATGGATTCATTTTATCATGATTACGCTTGTTATTACAAATCAAATTAAATTTGGTTGGTTGCTATTGTTTTATAAGCAAATTGTATATTGGATTTTTCATTTATATTTTTATGAAGTTAGCTGTAATTTGAATCTATACAAAAAATTTAATTTTTTTATTATTATTTTCTAAAATACTTGTTTAATTTCTTTTTATAATATATTAATATAACCAAAATTCTTATCAATCAAGTAAAATTATAAATTTTTATTAAATTCTTATAAATTTAAAAAAAAATTAAACTAAAAATTAATTAAATCTATTTTTTAAAATAAAAATAAATAAATTTCAACTTTGTAGTGTTCAAAATGTCAACAAAATATATCATACATTGCAAATACAAAAAATAATATAACTTTTTCAGAGGTTCTTCTTGTGTTTACTCCATAGTTGAACCCATAACTGAATTAAAATTTAATTTACTTTTTTATAATTTTATTATATTTTTATAAATAAAAAAGATCACTTAAATAAATATTAATATTTACATCAAATAAAAAAAAATTAGATGTGGATATTAATATTTTTGTATTTACTCTGCATCACTTCAACTACAATGTAGTGTAAATAAGATGTGGAGTCATGAAAGTTGTAATATAATGTTAAATAGGTTAAATCAAAATAAAAGCCTTTGTCATTATCATATTATTTTGTATTTACTCTATATCTTTTCGACTACAATGTACTCTGAATAAGATGTGGAGTGATGTAATAAGTTGCTTTGTAGCAGAGGCGGGCCTCTAAATCTCTTTTATGATTTCTTTCTAAACCAAACTCAATTAAAACAAAGTGTTTTATGGTATTTTCTTTGAGTAACTCTCTTTTATTGAATAATTCAGCTAACATGGTCCTATTCATTACTTTGCTACGAAGAGTCTAAATACTTTCTATCTTATACCTCTCTATGTTCATACTTCATGGTTATTATTCTTTTATGATTTACTCATATTTAGTACAAATTCTTTTCTTTTATGCATTTACACTTTTGAGTAAACCACATCCTTTCTTCTTATCTTTTTTGTCAAGTTCAATATTTTTTGGTATAGAGCTATATCAGGGGTTTTTAGAAATGTCTTAGTTATAAACTTACTTCACAGCTTTTGTTAGCAATACATGGGTAGTCTATATACCTCAGCTTTCCAACTGCAATTATTAGGGGATCAAATTTTCAAGGGTGGATAGATAATGGTTGGCATCTGAAAAATACAAAACCCAATATATTGGAATTTGACAATCTTTAGTATAAGCAACAAGATAGTAGATAGATCCATAAATTTATGCAATGTTACTTGATTGTAACATAACAACTACAAAAAATAACAATCCATTCTCATTTGGATGCGAGAAGAATACATGCCAATAATGTTCTAGCCGATTATGTGAAGAATATGTCTTGTTGTATATGTCCACATCTCCTTTCTTAGCTTGCAACACGGCGTTCTTTTATTGCACCGCTGGATACAATTGCTAGTTCTAACCAAAGATAAAAGTGATAGAAGGATGTCAAAAGCTTCCTCGTACATTGCTTTGATTGATTGAATCAGCAGCTGTGCGTGCCAAGGACGACATTAAAATCAGGACTCTCCATTTTGAATCGTAACTCGCAAGGACGAATTCTCTTCTTCGATTAAAGTCTTTACTTAATAATGTTAAAACACATTAATGTCTTTTTAATATTAATATTATATTAATATTGAAAACATTAATGCTATTGTTAACATTAACATTACAATATATTATTAATTAATGTTTAATGAATTGCTTTATTAATATAGTTGTATTACTTAATAATATAAATATTTAATTAATATATTTGTATTATTCAATAATATAAATATTAATTTATCAACTATATTTTTGGAAAAAAATAGCATGTATTTTGAAATCTATATTATAATTAATATTATATAATTTTTTAATATAATATGCACTACTTTTTTAAATTAAGAGATTTCAAGGTTTATATTTTAAAATAAAAAATTTCTTCAAGCAAATTAAGATTTGTCTATTCCATAATTGATATTTTCATCACTCAATATATGTTTTAAATGGATTTCATGTATTTAATATAAATATTAATTGAATAAATTTGTTTAATGTAGAAATTTGAAATAAGTTAACCAAAATGAATCTCATAATTCTACAACCATTAAAGAATGTTTTGATCTAATATATCCCTTTATGAGCATCACAATGCAACATAAACTTTGAGGAACATTGTTATTTGGCATCTCATCAATATGAATGGTGCAATGCAACATAACCATTAATGAATATTAGACATTTAACATAACCCTTTCTAAATTTCACAATGGGACACAACCATTGAGCAATGTAGGAATTAAAACATACTTCATCAATTGTAACTATTAATGAACATCATAATGAAACATAACTCTTGAGGAACATTGTAAGGTGACAAAAATAGTTTTTATGTCACAATGTGACATAACCATTTATGAACATTTGATTTTAACATAACAACCAAGTAGCGTAGAAGTTTGGCCTATGTCACTATATATGATTGTCACAATGCAACAAAATCTTTATGGAATGTTGCAATGTGTCATAACCCTAGAGGAACATTGGTGTCCAACATAAGCCTTGACCAATATGGAAATGTCACACACCCATCAAGGAACATAATTTTTTCACATAAGTAAACCAATATGTATGTTGCAATGTCACATTGTCATACTCAACCATAGTGAGCATGGTCATCCATGGCAGTCCCATTTTTTTTTAAGGTTTGGAGAATGTTACAAGGTGAAATAACTATTGAAAAATATCACAATGTGACAAAACCATCAAATAGAATAACAATTTGACATAATTGAACGAAGATTAATAAAATTCCGTATTAGTTACCATTATAATGATTTGGGTCCTGATTGCGGGTGTTCAAGAGACCGAGGACAAATGGGGAAGAAAGGACAAATGACATAGGGAGGAGTGGGCATGTGTTAGGGAAGATGGAAACTGGCCCCCATCCCACCTCCATTCTTAAACTACATATCTTGGTCCTTCAGCTGCGTGAACAGATCTCTCGCACACCGCTTCAAAAGAAGGTTTTAACTGCAATGCTCATTACTCTGGCTCTGAACCTGCTGGTAAGTCCATTCAATATAACTATGTGTCCTTGGAGTGTTGTGAGTGATTTTCCTCCCATGACCCATCAGATACACTCAGGATGTGCCATGTTTAACATCATTTCTACTATGCACCATTCAAGCCATCATGGGCCTTGCGATATGATCCATTGCATTTGGTATGAAGACCATTGGATGCTTCATCGCTTCTCAAACACAGGTTATAGAAATTGTGATTTGGAGCTCCAATAATTGAATAGAGTAAGCAAGTATATTCTTCTACGTGCTAGTTCCAGTTTTAGTCCTCAGCACACGGGCTCCAACACCAGTATTCTTCAACATGATCTCCCCTTAGTAAATGCCTCGTACAACAACAAGCGCACCAAGCATACTCTCTCCTCCTTGATGATTTCTTCAAGGGAAAGAGGCAACTAGGAGATAGATTGGGAGGCTCTCTTCCAGGAGGAAGCTCCTTCTTGCATTTGTAAATCCATTGCAGCCATGGAGGAAGAGATTTATGGAGAATTTAGGCTCAAATTAGGGCATGAAGTCACCATCTCCAACTACTGGAGGTTGAAATTCATCTTGTATAAGTCCATGAGTGAACAGGAAGCTTTGGGGATTATGTGAAACTCACGGTAAGCACCTTCAGGGACGATGCTGAAAAAGGGTTGAATCACATGAAAGACCTCATGCAACTCTCTGAGCCTCCCTTCAGTAGAGACAAAAAGGATGACGAGAACTCCAATACCAGCAAGGCAATGGAGGATGAGGCTGAATCCTCGAGTAGGTTCTCATTAGATGAAATTTCAACTCAAAATGGGCCTCCTAAAAAATAAATAAAATAATAGTTGAAATTATAATATAATATTTATTACTTTTGGAGGAAGAAAAGAAAAAAATTACTTTTTTGTTTGTATTTTCGACATATCTCCCCATGTTTTTACTCAAATTCCGATCGGGAGAGCTCGTTGGATGGGGAATTAAATTCTACATCCAACGAGTACCCACTTGACATACTTTTGATAGACCCCAAAAACGTGATGAGGATGTCATCGTCACATTTTTCAGATATTTCTTGTTTTTGGGGTAGCGGGCTCTCTCGAAAGTATGCCAAGTGGGTACTCGTTGGATGTGGAATTTAATTCTACATCCAATGAGCTCTCCCGATCAAAATTTGAGTAAAAACACGGGGATATATGTTGAAAATAAAAACAAAAAAAACTAGTTTTTTTTTATGATACCTATCCCCAAATTTATATTAAAAAGGTGTTTAAGACCTATATGGTATTTCAAATCTAAATCCATTTCATTGGCTAACACATGATGACATGAAATTTGAGTTAGAATTAAAAGGCCCATTTTGAATTGAAATTTCCTCTAATGAGCAGCTTTGCCCAGTCTTGTTTTTTTCATGATCTCTCCAAGCCTCCCTTTTTTCATTAGTTTCTTAAGTTGTATCATACTGCCAACATTCAAAGGTTGGGAAGCAGTATTTATGGTTAGATTATCGATATTGACCATTTTGCATACCTCTCTCAAGTGGTTCCATGTCCATTGCTTGAATCCCTGTTTCTGGAGTGAACCCCAGATATGTATCTATCTTTTTTTACTATGCAATAGAAGGAATGTCTCTCTCTTACTGATAAAAAAATGAGAATGTTGCAATGTATCATAACCCTAGAGGAACATTGTTGTTTAACATAACCCTGAACACCAACATGGAAATGTCACACACCCATCAAGGAATGTAATATTTTCACATAAGTCAATCGATATGTATATTGCAATGTCACGTTGTCATACTCAACCATATTAAGCATGGTCATCCATGATAGTTCAATTTTTTAGAAGGCTTGAATAATGTTGCAAGGTGAAATAACTATTGAAAAATATCACAATGAAACAAAACCATCAAAGAACATAATAATTCGACATAATCCAAGGAAGATTAATAAAATTTTATATTACTTACCATTATAAGTATTTGGCACCTTTATTGTAATATCACCTAGCACCATTTCCTCATACCTTTTATCTTTATAATGAATTAATTCACTACAAGCTTTGCATAGTATAAATTTGTAATATTTTAAATGCAGAATTTTAAACTCAAGATTTTTAAAGAATCTATTAAACTAATTAGGAATCCTTTTAGATTGATGAAGTTTGAATTTAAAGATATTAAAAATATTGTTAAATGGATGGAATTTTAACTTAAAGAGATTTTAAAATTCACATATTTTCATATATAGATTGTTGTATTTTTTTCATTAGGCACGGTAAACCATGGTCAAGATAAGTAATGTAGAAATTTGGCATAAGTCAACTAAGATGAATGTCACAATACTACATAACTACTGCAAAAAAATTGGCGTTCCAACATATCCCTTCATGGATGTCATAATGCAACATAACCCTTGTGAAACACTCTAATTTGACACAATCCTACCAACATGCACATCACAATACAACATAACCATTAAGGAACTTAACATATTCAACATAAGACTCTACAAACACCACAATGGAACACAACCATCAGGGAGCATATAAATTAAAACAAAATTTGAGCATTATGAATATCATAATACATCATAACCATTCATGAACATTATAATGAAACATAATGAGGAACATTGCAAAGCGACAAAAATTTTATGAGCATTACAATGTGACATAAGTTTATTAATGTCACATTGTGACATAGTGATCAAGTAACATAGCAGTGAAAATATGGCATTGCATATGAATGCTACAATGAAACCTAACCATTGGAAAATGTTACAATCCATCATAACACTAGAGGAACATTATGGTCCAAAATAACCCTTAATGGTTGATGTTAATGCCACACACCCATCGAGGAATTTAAAAGTTTCACATAAATATTGACCAAGATGTATTTCACAATATCACGTTACCATACTCAACCATTTCCAACCATAGTGAGCATGGTCAACCTTGGTTAAGAATTTGTCAAGAATGGCCAACCATGACATACAAAAATAAATCATAATAATCCAAATTTAACCATAGTCAAACATGATCAACCATGGCGAACTATAGTCAATGGAAGTCATCATATTGAACCTTACTAAACTAAAGTCAATCACAATTAAACTTGAAAAAAAAAGTCAATCATGGCCAATATAAGTCAACGATGATAAAATTCACAGTATATTAAAGCATCATAATTCATCATAACCATTCAAGAACATGGTAATGAAACATAACCCTCCAAGAATTTTTCAAGGTAAAATAGATATTGGTGAACGTTGGAATGTGACATAACAAATTTCCACTATCGTCCTCCATGTCAAACATGATTAATCATGGAAAACATCCTCAACCATACTCAAATATAGGAAAACATAACTAACTGTAGTTAACCATGGTCAACAACATCAACCATAGTCAAATGTAGCAAACCAAACTCAAACCTACTAAAGTAATGTTTACCAAAGTTGAACATGTTCAACTATGGTTAATATTATTCAAAAACTTCCAACAATAATCAACCATGGTTGACCTAAGATAATCATAGTCAACCATAGTAACACTTGATCATCCATGGTCAACCATACCCAACCAAACTAAACCATAGACAAACATAATCAAACATGATCAACCATTGTTAATAATATTAAAACTTAGTTAACTGTGCTCAACAATGGTCCCATGGTCAATAATAGTAAAACCTGGTTAGCTGTGCTCAACCATGGTCCCATGGTCAATAATATTACTAGAGTCAACCATATTCAACCAAATTCATGCTCAATCAAATTTCATTAGTAATTCATGGTCAAACATTGCAAACTTTAGTCTACCATATTTAACGATAACTCATCCTTAGTAAAAAATCATGAGTAATCTATGGTAAAACATAGCAAAATTTAGTTAATTTCTTCAACCATCATGAAACATATTCAACCATAAAGAATCACGGTGACACTTTCTCAACCATAACCAAACATGGACAACCATTGTCAAGCATGGAAGAGCCATGGTTAACCAAATTAAACAATAGTAAAACATGGCTGACCATAATATAACGTGGTTATCCATAGATAAACATGGTTAAGCATATTTATCCATATTCAACCAAAAAAAAACATGGTTAATCATAAACAAAATAGGTCAATAGTGGCCAACCAAGTTTAACAAATGTCCTTGATCAACCATGGTTAACATGTTGAATCATAATAAAAAATTGTCAAACATTATTAATATAGTCAATCATGGTCAACTAAATAACACATATAGTTAATCATTATTAACCATCGTTAAAAATACTTAACCGTGCTCAAAAAAATATGTTAGAAAACAAGACCATAGAGCAATAACAGTTATACAGTTAAATCATTAAACAAGATGCAAAACACATTAAACACATTACACAGAGACACAGATATAATGTGGCTCACCCAAACGATGGGCTATGTCCATAAACAAATTGCCAGTCCTTTTATTATAGTCCAGAAGGATGAAGGGATACAACCTGCAGCAAAACCATTGCACTTCCTCTTCACGCTCTCTCAGTCTCTCTCACACAATCACAGAGATTGTTTACAATGCTATATTACCATACACAGTCATGTTACAATGCTTTCTTTTATAGAGAAAAAATACGACATTAAAATACTACTGTTAACCCAATACCATGGGTCTGCATAACTATTGGCCAACACACATCCCAAAAAAATTTCTCACAGGCGCTACCCCCAAATGCCCTTTTTCAGGGTGCTGCCCCGAACCCCAAGGAAGGGGGAACGAGTGTACAGTACACCTGGGGTACAAACACAACCCAATAATATCTTTGGATCTAGAATTAGATCAGGCTCCACAACCAATAATCTCCCACTTGGAGACTGATCACAATAACTCCACCACTGCTGCACTTGCTGGACTATTCTCTGGACCTTGGACTTGAAAATTTTCTTATTTTCACCTTCATGCTTGAAGGCCAACAGAAATCGAGCAAGAACTCAGTTTCTCTCTGGTTACTCCCTTGGTCAACATGTCTGCAAGATTCTAGCTAGTATGTATCTTTTTCAGTTTGAATAGTTCTTCATCTAGAATAGATATTATGAAGTGGTACTTGAGCTGTATATGTTTGGTCTTCGAATGAAAGGCCAAGTTCTTTGCAAGATAAATGGCACTCTAGATGTCACTATAAATATTTCTATTCTCCTACTTCTTACCCAATTCCTCCATGAACCTCTGCAACCAAATAATCTCCATACTAGCATCTATAGCAGCAACATACTCTGCTTCTGTTGTTGAAAATGCAACAACCTGTTGCAGTTTTGAAATCCAACTTACTGTTGTTCCACCCATGGTAAACACATGCCCTGTGGTTCTCCTCCTGATGTCTTTATCACCAGCCATATTTGCATCAACATATCCTTGTAGAACAGTGTCTAAACCTCCAAAACATAATGCATAAGAAGTGGTACTTCTCAAATACTTGAGAATCCATTGTACTGCTTTCCAATGATCTTTACATGGATTATTCATATACCTGCTCACAACTCCCACTGCATGTGCAATATCTGGTCTTGTACACACCATGGCATACATCAATCTTCCAACCATTGATGAAAAGGGAATCCTGGACATGTAATCTGTTTCTTTCTATGTATCTGGACACATCTCCTTACTTAGTTTGAAATGGTTGGATAAAGGTGTACTAACTAGTTTTTATTCTGCATTATAAACCTCTGCAACACCTTTTCTCTGTACTCACCGTGAGACAACGTCAATTTGCGATTTTTCCTATCTCTTGTTATTCTCATACCAAGGATTTGCTTTGTAGCAGCCAAATCCTTCATCGCAAATGATCTAGCTAGTTTTATTTTGAGCACATTTATATCCTACATGTTAGACCCTACAACAAGCATGTCATCCGCATACAATAACAAGATAATATATCTCTCGTTATCTAGCCTCTTGAAATAAACACAGTGATCAGAATGACATCTATCATAACCTTGTTCTATCATAAACTTCTCAAATTTTAAATACCTCTTCCTTAGATCTTGCTCCAGGCCATACAAGCTCTTATTCAACTTGTAAACCAAATTCTCCTTACCTTTGACCTCATACCCCTATGGCTACTGCATATAAATCTCTTCTGCCAAATACCCATGGAGAACGGTTGTTTTTACATCTAACTATTCAAGATGCAAATCTTCTACCGCCACTAGGCTTAAAATAGTTCTAATTGAAGTCATTTTAATAACAGGAGAAAATATTTCATCAAATTCTATACCTTTCTTTTGTGCAAACCCCTTTACAACAAGTCTATCCTTGTACCGCTTCTTTCCTCCATCTTCTTGCTTCAACCTGTAAACCCATTTATTCTATAATGCCCTTTTTTCTACAGGCAACTTAACCAGATCCAAGTCCAGTTTCTTACCAATGAGTCCATCTCCTCATCCATGCCTTTCTCCCACTTCATTCTAGTTTCTACCTGCATTGCCTCTTCATAACATTCTGGTTCACTAGAATCAGTCATCAATAAATAATATGGTGAAGGAGAGAATCATCCAGGGGGTCTACTTAACTTGGTATATTTTATTACAGTTGTAGGAGTTTTAGGTACCTGCTATTGCTCTTGATTTTCTCGTTCCTTTGGAACTTCATTTTCTTTGATTTCATCAATCACTGTGTATTCTATGTTTTTCTTTTCCACTTTCTTTCCCTACAACTGATCTTTGTACAAGACATTTTCATTGTACTACATCTCTACTCCTAATGATTTTTCCATTTTCATAATCCCACAAACGATAACCAAAATCATCAACCTCGTATCCAATAAAGGTACATTTCTTGGATTTAGCCTCAAGTTTTGTTCTATCATCTTTATCAATATGGAAAAATGCTTCACAACCAAAATTTCTCATAAATGAGTATTTTACATGTTTACCTATCCATGCCTTGTCTAGAATCCCACCATCCAAAGCGCTTGAAGGCCCTCTATTTATTAAATAAACACTAGTTTTTACAGCATCATCCCAAAACTATAATGGAAACCCTGCATGACATCTCATACACCTTGCACGCTCCATGATCGCTTTGTTCATCCTTTCTGACACGTCATTTTCTTGTGGTGTTCCAGGGACTATGTTAGGGCTCCGACCTTAAGGGTCCTTAGTTTTGGAAACTCCGCAGTTTTGGTGCGAAGCTTGTAAGCGGAGTTGCGGTCCAAAATAGTCTTAGAGGTTTCGGGGTTGGGTCAAAGCCCCTCTTTTTATAAATGACCCATGGTTTAAACCCAGGGTTTTGGTTTTTGGGATCCCATGGTTTAAGCCCATGGTTTTGTAATAGTGCACTTGTATAAATAGGCACTTATGTAAAGGAGTGAGGTTAGGTCTTTGATGATTTATCTTATGATGATGTTTTGATGCAAAGAAGCTAAGGCCTATTTTAGGGTTTTTTAATAACGATAAGTCCCAGCTGAGTGCGTGGATGACCTCTATAGCTGTGTGCATAGAAGGTTTTATAAGAAAAGTTTTGCAGCTGAGTGTGCAGATCTGCAGCTAAGTGCACAGCTTTGGGTGATTGAGAAGATCTGCAGCTGAGTGCACAGATCAGAATTGTGTGTTTGTAAAGAGTTGAATATAAACGTAGTTATGTGGACGTAGCCCCTACACTGGGGGTGAACCATGTATATCTTGTGTTGTGGTGGTTCTTTTATGTTTTTTCTGTTATGTTTTTATGCAATTAATTAGTAGGTGAATGATAAAGTGAGATAAGCTATTAAATATTACTTCGCTGTGAATTCCCAGATAAGGGTTAAGCAAGAAATTGTTTGTTTATATAAACTGCGAAGCTATTTAAGTAAAATTCGAAGCTCTGTATTGCATGATTATTATTTGTTAAGACTAAAGGTACAGTAATATCCCTCTTGCGCCTACAGATTCCTGATTCTGTGGCACCCCATAGCTGTTTCGGGTGAGACTGCAACCTGTTCGCAGGTTGTTGCCGAAAGGGACAACACTATGGGTTTGTTTTTTGGTTGGAAGATAAAAGTATAGAACTCGGGTCTACCCTAAGCACCAACAAATTGGTTACGTTGCCGACTGAACCAGTATTTGCTTCAAGAGGGATCTACGTCGTACCTGAAGGGATATGTTCTGGAGGCCATCAGTAAAATAAATCGGTGACTAGATCGAAGATACCTATCTGAAATTTACTAAACAAGAAAATAAGGATCCTCTTCGTAGCTCAGACGACTTCTTGCAAAGGTACATTTTTTCTGATATTCATGAAATTTTCTTTGCTAGTATCCACATAGAATTGCACCAGTGGTTATCTAGGTTGACAGAAAGAAAGAAAAACTTCAAGGAAGATCAGTTTCCTAATTGGACCCCAACAAGAATTAATATATTGAAAAGGGTGAACAACGCGATATCACGAGTTGTCGATTTCTATACAACGCGAACCCTTGAAGCATTTGTGACGAAGTTCACCATCGACACACATACTTCTTTCAGTGAAGCAGAAAGAGAATTTTTCAAAGGACCAAGGGGTAAGTACCTAAATTCATTAATTTTACAAATTAAAATACTCTTGGCTGAGAAAGGCATATTGCTTATTGAATCAGATTGCTAGATTTATTGCCACTAACCTATGTTTGGAAGTGAAAGTGACTTCAATGAGCAAATTGGTTTGCTGCGAAGCGGTAAAAGATAAAAAAGAACTTTTGGATCCTATACCCTACGCCATAATACCAATTATACCTCATTGAGTCTAGAAGACTCTGAATCGGAAGAAATCCCTTTTGTTAAAAACCCCCCTATAACTCCACAACGCAGATCTGTTATCCATGAGAACCCGTCGCAGTCTAAAAGTAACCCTAGCCCAAGTAGTCTTGTCGCAGGTCAGTTTACCTCAGAAATTTCCCTTCCTCCTATTACCACTCGTCCCCCTAATCCTACCCCTCCTCCCTCCCCTAGATCCACTATGGCCCACGTAAATGATGATATCAAGCTCCCAGTCTTTAAAGGAACTGGATCGGAGGATCCAGAGTAGTTTCAGTTCTTATGCGAATCTATTTGGACTGCTCAGAATATTATGGATCAGAATACAAGAAGAGCACAGTTGGTCACCTCTGTTAGAGACCGAGCTTTGACTTGGTTTATGAAGTTTTCCAGTACTCAGAACGATTTCTTAGCTGATATTAAAATAGCAATGATCAAAGAGTTCAAGAAGCGTAAATCAGAATCACAGTGTATAACTGAACTGAAAGAAATTCAGCAGAAGCGAGGTGAATCAGTTTGGGACTTTGATCAGAGGTTCAAAGTCCTGTTGGATCAAGTTAGATTCACTATTGGACCAGAACAACATAAATAATGGTTCATCGCAGCACTATTACCTCATATCAGGACTCTGCTGATGCAACAGAAGGATGTTGATCAACAAGAGGCTTTGGAAATTGCCATGAAACTGGAAACAGCTCCTGTAGGAGATAATTCTAGCATAGCCCAAATACAAGTGCAGTTGGTAGAAATGGCTTTGGAGCTTCGCAACATGAAGAAGGTGAAATATATTCGTGAAGAGGTTTGGTGTACACGATGTAGGATAGAAGGTCATGATAAAGAACAGTGTCCTGCATTAAGGAACTATCTGAATACTGGTGCACCAAACCTGTTTAACCCTACTGTCCTATATTGTGAGATCTGTAGAACAGCTGGCCAGCATCGACCTGAATATTGCTACCTGTTGCAGAGATATGTTCAAGTACCTAAGAATCCCTACTGCAAGTTTTGTAAGTCAGTGGGACGCAACGAAGATGAATGTCGTAGCTTTGACCTCATGAGAGAGCGAACGTATGATGCTTATAGGGTACAACCCTATGCACAAGGAAATGATGGATATGGTTACCATGGTAACACATCAGGTCGAGGTAATTTCAGAGGTTGTGGTTGTGGTGGTATGCCTGGAAGAGGTCGAAGCTAGGTTATTTGCTATAACTGTAATAAGGTAGGACATCTAGCACGAGACTGTCAGAACCCAACTACGACATGCCGATATTGCAGAGCAGTCGATCATGTGATTGAGCAATGCCCAGAGTTGATAGCTAAGATACAAGAAAGAAATGGCGTTGCTACTCAGAATGTTCAAATGATTGCTGTAGAGAAAAGACCTGTCCCAGCCCTTAACGTTGTTACCAGGAGTGGAGCTAGGACACAAGTGCCGAATAAGGAGAAACAGCCTGACCCCATAGAATATTCCATCCTTCGATGTTGAAAGAGAAAAAGGAACATTTATGGAAGCTAAAAGAGACTTTGCTGACCCAAGACCATCAGTAGCAACTACGCAACAGCAGCAACAGCAGTTATCGTTTCAAAAAGCTTCGCAAGATCAAGTAAGTACCCTCACATCATTTTTACAGAGTTGTATGAAGCTATTAAGAAATCAGAATGCTTTAAATGAGTTACAAAAAGTTGTTGCATCTTGCGAACCTCAGTGAAGCTCTAGTAAGGAAAAAAATGTTAATAGAGTTAGAAGGACTGGAAGAGAAATGAGATTGCATGCTCAAATAGGCGATTATGACATGACTGATATCATTTTAGATATGGGATCAGAAGTGAATGTCCTAACTAGGCAGACTTGGGAACAAATGGGAAAACCTACACTGGAATGGTCCCCTATACAGTTGAGATTAGCCAACTAGCAGAACATTGTGCCCTTGGGAAGATTCCCTAGTGTACCAGTAGATATAGATGGAGTCAGCACCTTAACAGATTTTGAAGTAATTGAAATAATTGATGATAGCAACCCCTATCCAGCCTTGCTGGGAATTGAATGGGCAATAAACAATGATGCAGTAATCAACCTTAAGAATAGACAGATGACTTTTGAAGGAAAAGGCTTGAGAGTCATAGTACCGTTGGACCCTTCTCAAGGAGAAAGGTACACAGAGCCAGTCAAAGATGGAGATCAGGATGTTTTGGATCATATCTACAACATCACAGCTAAAGAAGAATACTATGTTAACCCTATTACTGAAGGTATAATGGATTGGCAGTGTGACAGTTCTTGCATGACTGATTCAGACAAAGGCCTAGAGAATTGGCAGAATAGACTGTATGAACTACATGGACATCAATGTGCAAGAATTACCTAGGCTTGGCTCATAGACAAGAATCTTACCTATTTTTGATGGCTTGACAGACCCAAAATATTTTATTGTACAATTCTCAGAGCAAGTACCAGATTCAGAGAAAATGGAGACCCTAGATTCAGTATTCAAAGCCACAGCTGCCAGATGGTGGAATGGTCATAAAAAGTATATTCACACTTGGGGATCCTGTCAAAAGTTTCTTTGCCTGAGATTCATGGACCAATCTCAGGAGGTGCGAAGCAAATTTAATGGTAAGACTAGCCCTCAAGAAAATTTGGCGTAGTGTTATGAAGCATGGAAGCATGTACCTTATGAAGAATGGGTACATAGGTTTGTACACACACTGGAACCTGTAACAAAGAATTGGTATACGGAGGTGGAGCTTTGCCATGGTACTGTAAGTTGGGATAGTCTTGTTGATAGTCTTGTGCTTACATTTTCTATTAATGAGGATTGTCCTGCTTTGGACGTAGCTATTAGGTTGATCCATACTACGGTGTTTGATGATAAAGAAATCGTCGAGTACAAACCTGATTGGAAGGAAAAAGAAGCTAATGTAGTATAATGTTATAACCTCACCATTGATGAAGACGTTGACCCTCGCAACATTAATATCCTTGAGTCAAAAGGACACTGCGAAGTACATGGACCAGCAATCGAAGCACTTGAAGTAACTCAGCCCTTGAAGACAAGGAAAGTAAACATTGGATCAAAGGAAATGCCTAAGTACGCTACCATTGGAGATTATTGGGATGAAGAAATGGTGAGCAAAGTGACTGAACTTCTCCATGAGTATCAGGACTTATTCCCATCAAAGTTCTCAGAAATGAAAGGTATCCTTGGTGATATAGGAGTGATAAAAATCCCTTTGAAAGCTGGTGTGAATCCTGTGAAGCAGCGCCCTTATAGGCTGAACCCTAAGTATAAAGAAAAAGTCAGGGTGGAGCTAGATAAGATGCTTGCTGCAGGAATCATTGAGGCTGTGAAAGACATTCTGTCGTGGGTCAAAGTTTAAAGTCTATCGGAACTTTGTGTCAGGAGGTGTCGAAGACCCTTATTGTGGCACAACCAAAGTTACTAGTTGTGCCGAAGAAGGAAAGGTGTGTCGGAGCTTAAAATGCAACAATTGAAAAAAATCAGATTTGGCGGCGCCGATACATTAACTGTATTAACTGCCTCTAATGATGAGATTTTGGGAAATCTTCCTCCGTTTGGACAAGATCTCTGTCAGATTTGGTGTCTTCAATGCACAGTTATGGAATATTTGGTCGTTAGATTCTATATGAAGACACCCAGGCCTGCGAATTTTTCCTTATGCATTTTCGTGAGTATTGCAGATCAGTCCATGTCAGCTAATCATGAAGTCCAGGAATGGCTGAGGGAATTCAGACCGAGGGGTCTGCAGAACCTTGGGAGCAACCTACCTCCATCTGCACCCCGTGAAGAGTCTCCCCCAGTGCTGAAGTAGCCAATGCAGACACGATCAACCAGAAATAAATTTAAGGCAGAAGTTTTCTCTAAGCGGAACGAGGAAAGACACAAGCTGGAGGATCTCACGATGAATCCTCCTGGTTCAGCAGAGCTCCCACCTGAGGGTTTTGAAGACTTCATCACAACATCCATCATATCTCCTGCCTGTCACTGATAGATCTATATGGCCTAATGATTCCCATGACCATCATAAATATTACAAAGAGAAAGATGAAGCTAAAAGATATTTATAAAAGGAAGATAGCAGAATGAGTGACGATCATAGGGACCACAGGCATTCTACTAAGGATGAAAGGATGAAGGATAGAGAAATCCATGGTAGTGGTAGAAGCAGCAGAAGGGATGACGATGATGACAGGCATATCAAGGAGAAAGACGGCAAAAGGATTAAAGATGATGCTTACCGGGACTCAGGCAAATACACAGCTCAGCAGAGTGCAAAAGGAGATAGCAAAGAAGGAGCAAGCAGCCAAAGATATCATGCGCGGCCTCAACAAGCAATTTTCTATCTTCCCCAACAAGATTCTCCCTCTGGAGAAGCAGCAAAGTGTCTCGGGACGGGACACTGGTGAGTCTTAGGGGCCTGTTGGAACTTCGACCTTAAGGGTCCTTAGTTTTGGCAACTCCATGGTTTTGGTGCAAAGCTTGTAAGTGGAGTAGCGGTCCAAAATAGTCTTAGGGGTTTCAGGGTTGGGTCGAAGCCCTTCTTTTTGTAAATGACCCATGGTTTAAACCCAGGGTTTTGGTTTTTGGGAGCCCATGGTTTAATCCCATGGTTTTGTAATAGTGCACTTGTATAAATAGGCACTTATGTAAAGGAGTCAGGTTAGGTCTTTGATGATTTATCTTAGGATGATGTTTTGATGTGAAGAAGCTAAGGCCTATTTTAGGGTTTTGTAAGAAGGATAAGTCCCAGCTGAGTGTGTGGACGACCTCTGCAGCTGTGTGCATAGAGGGTTTTGTAAGAAAGGTTCTGTAGCTGAGTGCACAGATCTGCAGCTAAGTGCACAGCTTTGGGTGATTGAGGAGATATGCAGTTGAGTGCGCAAATCAAAACTGTGTGTTTGTAAAGAGTTGAATATAAACGTAGTTCTGTGGACATAGCCCCTACACTGGGGGTGAACCATGTATATCTTGTGTTGTGGTGGTTCTTTTATGTTGTTTCTATTATGCTTTTATGTCATTAATAAGTAGGTGAATGATAAAGTGAGATAAGCTGTTAAATATTACTTCACTATGAATTCCCAGATAATGGTTAAGTAAGAAACTATTTGTTTATCTAAACTGCGAAGCTATTTAAGTAAAAGTTGAATCTCTGTATTGCATGGTTATTATTGGTTAAGACTAAAGGTACAGTAATATCCCTCTTGCGCCTGCAGAAACTTGATTCTGCGACACCCCATAGCTGTTTCGAGTGAGACTGCAACCTGTTCGCAGGTTGTTTCCGAAAGGGCCAACATTATGGGTTTGTTTATTGGTTGGAAGATAAAAGTATAGAACCCGGGTCTGCCCTAAGCACCAACAGACTGTCTTCTCTCTACAAATCCCATTGTGTGAATAGTAACTGTCAAGCTCCTTGCTACAGTACTCACCTCCATTATCAGATCTAAGACATTTCAACCTTTTTCTTGTCTCATTCTTAGCCAAATCTTTCCACTTCTTAAAAGTATGAAACACATCAGATTTCTATCTAATGCAATAAATCCAAGTTTTTCTAGTTGCATCATCAATAAAAGTAACAGAATAATGAGAGCCACCAAGAGATTGTACCTGAGTTGGTCCCCATACATATGTATGGACAAGCTCTAACTTTTCACTCTTCTTTTGTTTCCCCGAACCCCAAGGCAAGGGGAATGAGTGTACAATACACTTGGGGTACAAACACGACTGGATAATATCTTTGGATCTGGAAGATCAAGCTCCACAACCAACAATATCCACAATATTCAAATGTATCCAACCAAATTCAAACATATTGAAGGAAAGTTTACCAAAATTGAACATGTTGAACCATGGTAAATATTATTTAAACATAGTCAACCATGGTTAACCTAAGTTAATTATAGTAAACCATGGTTTGCTATGATCAACAGTTGTTCCATGGTCAATAATTACTAGATTCAACGATATTTAACCAAATTCTCCCATAATCAAACATCACAAGTAATCCATGGTTAAATACACAAAATTTAGTCAACCACTTCAATAATGGTGAAACATAGTTAACCAAAGTCAACCATAGATAGCAATGATTGAACATGCACATCCATAATCAAACACGAACAACCATGGTTAAACATGGACAACCATGGTTAAACATGGCCAACCATGGCTAACCAAAGTCAATCATAGTTAAACATAGTTGACCTTAGTCTAACATGGTTATCCATGGGAAAACATGATTAAATATATTTATCCATAGTTAATCACATACAAACATGCTTAATCATAAATAAATATGATCATCCAAGTTTAACTAACGTCCACCATTTAATCCATGGCCAAACATGAATCAAAATCAAACATCCTCAACTATATTTAGTCATGGTCGACTATTAATACCCATTATTTATCATGATCAACCATAGTTTGATATAGTTACTGTTGCCAACTAGATAAGCCATAGTCAAATATATATATCAAACCAAAGTCAAACATATTCATAAAAAATTAAACCAAAATCAAACATGTTATACCATGGTCAATATCAATCAAACACAATTAACCATAGTCAACCATGGTTGACCTAAGGTAATCATACTCAACCATAGCAACACATGATCAGCCACAATTAACCATAACCAAAATCAACAACAAAAAATATAACCAAACATAATCATCCATAATTAACCATGGTCGATAATAGTAATCCTTATTCAAATGTTCTCACCCTTGGTACCATGGTCAATAATATTACTAGAGTCAACCATATCTAACCAAAATCACACATTGTAAAACATGTCAAACCATGGTCAACCAATGTCAACCATAGTCTAACATGGTTAACCATAATTTTACATGGTTCTCCATAGTTAAACAATGTTAAACATATTTATCCATACACAACAAATATATTTATCATGTTTAATAATACGAGTTCATGGCTCTCTCTCTCTCTTTCTCTCTCTCTCTCTATAGTAACTAGGGGAATGAATAATTAGATTGAGATCATACTCACATAGCATAGGGTTAAGTCTAGTGCCACTATAGCCTGAGGCCAGACAATGGTACCCCACGTGTGGTACACAGGGATTATGATATTTGAACCAACAACATAACAAGGATTTCCTTAACAGTGCACCATATTTCCAATTGATCTACACCTTGGAGGTTTATTATTATTATAAAAAATGAAAATAATCATTCATAAAAGAAAATATCAATAATATAAATAAATAAATAAGAATATAATTAAAAATAAAAAGTAATAATAAATAATAAGAAAAATAACAAATAAAAACAATAAAAATAAATCAATAACATGTATTCCCATTAAGCATAGCTTGGGTGGTTGAGAGGAATAATTGTTACCCTCCCCACCTAGGTTCAATTCTTGTAAGTTATATGTTGAGATCTTAATGAGTATATTGTTGTATTGGCAATAAGCCTTGAAATTTATGGTTTGTCCTTGGTACCATCCTTGAAATCAAGGTAAGCATGTGGCAGGTTCCCCCAAGGCATATATTCCAAAAAGAAAAATCTCCATTAGATGTAGATTGGGTTGTTGAGTGAAATGATTGTTACCATCCCCACCTAGGATCAAATCTTATAAGTGACATGTTGTATTGGCCTTGAGCCCTAAAAAATCTAGTAGGTGACATGTCGAGCTATGAGCATATTTTTGTAATAGACTTAATCCCTATGTTGACAAATCTTTGGGCTTCTGTGAAATTCGGATTACCCTAGGTAATATCCTCAAAATAAAGGGAAGTACCTAGTGGGTTCCCCCATTTTCCTAAGATATGTATGCCAAAGGAAAAAAACAGTAATATTTATAATATTTTATCATTATATATTAGTTTTTTTGTCAAACACGTGAGGAGGTTTTTCTCCATTTCTAAGCTTATTTTATTTATTTCATAATTTGCATATACTTATTTATTTGCAAAGGAAGTAAACACATTATACATAATATGTATTTGATATTTTTATCAACATAAGCATAAATGTTCTCATAAAAAAATATCACGAATTAATTGTATGTACATAAATATAATAGTAAATTCATGTTTCTTAGCAAACCTTTCATTATTCATTTGAAAAACACTACAACTATCAAATAATTATCTATATAATGTCCATCTTGGGGCTAATAAAGATCACTATGGGAGATATTATCTTCTTATAAGAAAGGAACACTGTATATTGGGTCACCTTCGAGGTCACCACCCAAATATAATCTTGGTTAGGCTTCCATTTTATCACCGACACACTTCACAATATTTTTTTCCTTCCACAAGACTATGTCTAAAGTTCAAATAAATAGTAGTTGAAAGGTTCCATAGTAAAGTAACAACCCTCCTTTTATGTGTTTACGCTGTAACTCTTCATTATTACACAATCAAATAATTTCTAATTACTTTTAAATTTTACATATTATTCTTATTTTCAAGAAGTATTGTTTTATTTATTACATAGGAAAATTGCACTTCCATAAAGGGGGAATTTTAAGACATTTGCACAAAACAAAATCCTTGCTTTGTCTTTACTTCCTAGTTCCTTTGTTTTTTAGTTTGACACTTTGATTTTTCATCTTCAAAAGAGGTTAAAAATATTGTTTAATGGAAAAGGAAAAATAAAAAGCATTATCGAGAACTAGAGGAAAATATAACTTGTGATTGAATCCTTGGGATACATGGAAGGAGAAATAACATCCTCCATGACCTTCACCGAAATCCTTTATTATTATAGATGCTAATCCTTCACTAAAAATACTTTCTTTTACACTTGTTCTTTCATATTTAACACTTGTCAATATTATTATGTATAAAATGGTTTAAGATAAGCTTATGAATAAAGGATTCACTAAAACCTAATCACATTACTTACATGCCAAGAAAAAATAACTAATCATAAAAATATTTATGAGAATCTCTAAAATATATTCTCAAGTAGAGAAATCATTCATTGGCATTAACTCATCTTGAAATAGGAGTAAACCTCATCTATCGGGGTGTCTATGCATTGTTAGGTCAAGCATTCAGTCGATCTAATCTTTGGAACACCTTTACCTAATGGGACAATATATTGATGATATCCCTTGAAAAATGAGGAAATCAAGCACTATAATCAAGATATTCTACAAAAGAGTTACATTCAACCCAATACCCCACCATAGGAAAGCCTAGGCATGCCTGTGCATAAGAAAAATGAGACTTGGTGACTTTGTATTGATCACATAGCTCTAAATAAAGTCATCGTTAGGAGTCAGTACCCAATTCCATGAATTGGTGACCTTATCAACCAACCGAAAGGAGCCAAGTACTATAACAATATTGATATGAATTATGGATACCACCAAGTCCCAATAGAATCAATTGATGTACACAACAATACTTTAAATTCTAAAGAAGGTATTTTCAAGTGGTGGGTCATTCCTTTGGTTTGATGAGTTCCCTAGCAATTTTCATAATAATGATGGATGTCATCTTGTTTCCTATCACCAATTCCTTTGTGGTTTTATATATATATATGGAATCCTCATCTTACATAAGAGTTGGGCACAACACTTGTAGCAAATTCAACATGTCCTCTACACTCTAGAGCAAGACAATCTATATGCTAACTTAGAAAAGTGATCCTTCAATATGAAAAGTTTCTAATGCCTTAATGGATACATTATCGATGACCATGGTTTTCATGTGGATACATCCAAGATCCAAGTCATTTTCGAATAGTTATCCTTGACACCACTAACTAAGATTTGTATCTTCTTGGTCCTTGCTAAATTATATCATAGATTCATGATTCTCCCATATTGTATTTCCCCTCAACCAACTGACCAAGGGTGGTTGTAAAGAAAATTTTAGATGGTCCAAGTAAAAAATGAAATCATTTTACCATCTAAAATATTAGTTATGCTCAGCTTCGGTACTTTCCTTACCCAATATGCAATAACCTTTTGAGATTCATATATCAGTGCTTCAGACTACGGTATGGGTGTCATCCTCATTGGGCATAGTCATCCGATGATCTATAATAGTGAGACACTTTCATATTCCATATGTAAGTACCCCATCTATGACAAATATATGTATTTCATTATACACGATCGTCTCCAATGGAAGCATTACATTCTAGTAATGGATACAGTCATCCATATAGAATACAAGCCTCTATAGTTCATGCAGACATAAGGAAAATTATAGAATGATTACCATCAAAAGTGGTCCACATACTTGCAATAGTTTCACCTCAACATTAAATATAAGAAAGGGAGCACCAATCGCATAAATAAATTCCTTAGTTGAACTCTAGTTGCAACAATAATCATAGTGTGTGACTCTTGCGAGCATGATACCTTTGAGTTGTCCCAACTTTATGATAGAAATCTAGACTTTGCTATGGTCTACTAGGTTTTGGAAGCAAGAAAGGTTGTTTCCAAATCTCATCTACAGGATGGATTGTTATGCCATTAAGGTCATTTCTATGTTCCTTCAGGCTAGCGTGTGAAGTTAATTCAGGAATCCAACTACACTCACATGGAAAGACACTTCACCATGGAAAATATAGTAGCAATACTATATAATTATTTCTATTGTCCAAATATATGCAAGGATGTTAGTAAATATATCACATCTTGCACTTCCTACTCCATTACCAAGCCATCCATTAAAAAACAAGAAGTACACATCCCTCTTCCTACTCCTAACAGAACCTAGGAATCCATCCTGATGGAATATACATGAATTATTCCTTCAAATAACCATGCGAAACAATTATGTATTCATGGTTGTTGATCGATTCTCTAAGATAGAAATTCTTGCAACATGCAAGAAGAGTGTCATTTCCAAAACCATTGTCATTTTCTTATTTGAGAGTGTATGGGTACTTTTTTGGCATCCCATATACCATCATATTATATTTCTACAATAGGTTCTTAATCATATTTCTATCGAGTCTCTTGTCATTACTAGCCACCAAGCTCATCAAATCTGATTCCTTCAACCACCAAAATTATGGACATATAAATGTTGTCGACAGAATGATTTTGCACATCTTTTGCATGTAAAAATTCAAGCATCAACACCCACGGGATGATATCCTCATGTATGTTTAACATGGATACAACTAATTCATCCATAGCTTGACTAGCAACAACCCTTTTTCAGGTGGGCCTAGTATTTCAACCATTGGGCCCCATTGATATAATTTTCCCCCTTGTACCCACATGGGTAGAATCCTCCCATTCCCAATATCAGGCTAGAAAATACACCAAATTCATTGAATGGATTTAACACATCCACCAATAGGTCCTTAATATTTAACAAAAATCTAATGCTAAGTACAAATAGTTCCATGATAAACACCATATTCCACACAAGTTTCAAGTGGGAGACAAGGTTTTCAAGTTTAATTTTCAGGAAGATCACCTTACAAGACCCCATATTAAGCTACATCATGACTTTTCTATGAGCCTTTACTATCACCAAGGATGTGCGAAACAATGGTTTTAAACTAAGCATGCCCCCATTCCTTGTCTTCTACCCAATATTTAATGTGTGCCTATGTTTTGCATATGTTCCAAGACTATTGGACACACCATAGGTGGAAGAGAAGGTGAAAACTACTGAATTAAACCTAAATACATGGAAAAAACCACCATTAATAGTATCATGGACACATTTGTTAAGGGAACTCACTAATATAACCCCCAATTCTAGCAGGTTGTCAAAGAAAGGAAGTTATTACACCAAGGAACATGTCTCACCAAGCATCAAGTTCAGCAGCACTTTCCCATTTGATGGGGGAACTCAATTTCAATGGAGACCATTGCTTCATAATGGGGGAGGAATAATTTATTCATATATCAATTGCCACCCACCTAGTCCACTAGATCAAAACACAGTTTTCCATCACTACTACATTTGAGTGGAAAATCAAACAATGAATTCTGACAATAGAGCTAAAATTAGAAATATTGTTCGATTTTACTTCTTTTGCTTTTAACTACTAGATATTTGTTGAATACCCAATTCCCATGATGTTTCATCAAATAATTGACTATAAATCATATATTATATGAACATATATTGTGTCTCATATCCGACGTACTTGCAGGTGAAATATTAATGATGTTCGGTTAATGGTGTGTGCTTAATGGCATACAAAATATTAATGGCATTCGACATTGTTTCTATACAAACATATTTTATTTTATTAAGTGCATTACAAATAGTTATACTACATGTTAATTTTTTAAGATACTCAATATCATTGCAAGTTTGGTAAAGAAGAATGTGAGAAGTTGCATTGGATGCAAGGGTTGTTGATGGAAAATATTATTTCCCTTGTAATAGATGTAGGGTATATAATAGGAGGAGACTTTTAATACAAACAACATCTAAAAAAATTATACAGAGCATGGATAATTTAAAGGAGGGAATAAATATTGTCCCATGGTAATCTATTCATTAAATATTTTCTTATTTGGATATTTTTTTGTAAATATTTATATGTTAAATGTAGAATAAAAACAAAATATTATTTTTTCCTTAGGGATATAATAGTGGAGATACGTGCATGAAAACAAGAATATTTTTTAGTATTAGTGAAAATTCCCCTCAACCTTCCCCAAACTTACAAGGATACTACTGGGGCCCCATTCACACTAGTTCATGTGCAATATCAATTGCTTGTACCATTTTCTTCATTAATCGCCTCCACTTGGTTGATATGTCAACACATGAATCCACATATAGTCAAAGGTAGTTCATTGAATACCATAGCCTACACTCTAGACCAAGCTTTATACTTCCTAATTAATGTGATAATATCTTTCTAGTAATTCATGTAGGGATATCATGTGGCCCTATTATGACTATAATATGTGACTATATATATGGGAACCACTTTAAAATTAAGGAGCACATGAGGCTCCAAAATGAACCTCCCCAACCTAACTACCTCCTACGTTCCCTTAGGTATACATACACCATCATTATCAATGTTAATTACTAATCAAATACTTTCCCATAAAATAATTTTCCCATCATTCATGTGTGCATATTTGTTTACACTATATCATGAAAAAGAGCACCCAAGATACAATTTCATGTGGGCTATGCACTAGGGAACAATAACTCTAATCTATCTATTGAGATAGTTTGTATTTCTTGTTTTCCCTATCCTTGTAGTGGTACTTCTTAATTTGGTTAGCTTCATGATTCCTTTTAGATTATACTTTGTTTTGAGTTCTTGTACATAACAAGTTAACGCTCTCAAAAATGCATGCCTTACACTGGAAACTATAGATATTGTGCATGACCTAAAAGTACCCATTCAAATTCCACATTTATATGATATTGTCTAGGAGTTGCAGGCTCAATCACATCAATGTAATTTAAAATACCTTCACTAGAACACATGGGCGTATTATTCCATATGAAAAAAAATACCTTTAGGAAGGTTTCTTTAGGGTATCAAGCACTCACTTTCTCGAGTTCCATACTATCTAGCTTGCATATTAGAATCTCTATATTCTTATAATTGTATGGCCCCTAGTTTCAACAAATGAATAGGTGCATCACTATTCAAACCTTACCTACATAGGATTGTGTGGGTATTATTTCAATGGTTATGAAGTTGTATTGTGGACCCAAATGTAGGGGTCTTTTCTAGTTGAAAAAACCAAAAAAATTGAAAACTTGATGGATAAAAGGAAAGATCAAATAGTGTGGACTAACATAATGGAGATGAAATCTAAAAAGGATATTTGAAACTCTTAGAATAAGAAAATGTGTTTTTAGACATTATCATTTTACTCCAAACTTGAATGTGCAAATTAAAAATCCACATTTTGGCCCATACAAGGGCATGTGAGGTGTATTTATCTCACTATTTATACCATTGGATTTAGTTTAAATCATCGACATGCTGGGGAATTTGTTTTATATGTGTATGACCATATATTAGGATCCATTTTCAGTAAATGCAAGTTCGGGATTCTCCTTAGGTATACTCAATAACCTAGCATATAGTTACATACATTCGTTGTGCAAATAGTTTGTTTATATGTTTTCCTGGAATTTTTATTTATCATTAGTCCCCCCATCCAGGAAAGTTTCCTTACCAATTAAAGTTGCTTTCTTTCACTTACTATATGGAAATACCCCTACTCACATGGCTTTCATAGGCTTAGCACACTTTTTATTTTGGCACCATTGTCATCCATCCCCACTATGATCTAAGGGTTGAATGGCTTAGGGAGAATTGGGTTTAGGTATTAAGGATTAGGAGGATAGGGTCTAAGTTATTAGGGGTTATATATTAAAGGGTTAGAGGTTAATTTTATATAGTTTAGGGGTGGGTTAGGGGTTAGGGATCAAAGGGATATATAATCTGTCAACCCCTAAATTGAGTGTGGTCTCTATTAATGTAAAATTCATGGTCACCAAGTGAAATCATTCAAGAATATGAAATAATGATGAAGGTAAAATAAGACTAGGTTGTTTTTGTAGGTTGTGACTATATATCTCATAAAGTGTCACTCTTTCTACATTTCAAGAAAAGTAACATTTTTTTGATATTTTTTCAACATATCATAAACATATTGATAAATTGCAAAAGCATCAATATTGATAGGTTGTATTTGTTTCTCACTGTCACCTAAGATGGCTACTCCATATATAATTCCAACTCCTATGTACCCCTAACCCTTGGACAACTAATAACATGTTATCCCCTCGCTCTTTATCCATTGACCCTTTATAAACCCCTATACCATTAAGTATTGTTATTCCTTGACCCTTAATTACCCCTTAAACTCTAACCCATTACCCTTGGACCATTAACCCGTTAACCCGTAATCCATCAACTCTCAACCCCTTATAAATTAAACTATAGTCTCGAAATCATTGGAAATTACCATTCACTTAGATTTCATGGTCTCCAAGTAAAATAAAGAGAGAATATGGCATAATGATGGAGGAGAAATAAGAATAGGTTGCTTTTGTTGGTTGTGACTATATATCTCATAAAGTCTCTCTCTTTTTACATATAAAGAAAAGTAATAGTTTTTCGATATTTTTTTAACTGATACATAAACATCTTGATAAAATTGCACAAGATTCATCATTGAATTGATGTCTTTGATTCTCCCTCTTACCTCAATTTTTTTCTCCATATACAATACCAAATCCTATGTACCCCTAACCCTTATATGAAATATAATAACATGTTTACCCTTAAACCCTTAGGCCTTGTGTTGGTTGTGGAACCTGATCTTCAAAATACATAGATATTTATTCAGTTGTGTTTGTACCCCAGGTTTATTGTACACTCATTCCCCCACTTTGGGGTTTGGGGTAGCACCCTGAAAAAGGGGGTTTGGAGGCAGCACCCCCGAGAAAATTGTTTGGGATGTTTGTTGGCCAACAGTTTTGCGGACCCATGGTATTGAGTTAACCGTAGTATTTTGCCATTTTATTTCCCCTATAAAAGAAAAGCATTGTAATACAGTTGTGTATGGTATTGTATTGTATTGTGAAAAATATCTGTGATTGTGTGAGAGAGACTGTGAGAGCACAAAGAGGAAGTGATGCGGTATTGTTACAGGTTATATCCCTTCATCTTTCTAGATAGTAATAACAAGGACTGGCAATTTCTATGTGGACGTAGCCCATCATTTCAATGAACCACGTTTTATTTGTGTCTCTCTGTAATGTGTTTAATGTGTTTTTCATCTTGTTTAATGATTTACTATATATCTATTATTGATCTGCGATCCTGTTTTCTAACACCTTGATCCCTTATGAACCCCTAAACCATTAAGTATCATTATCCTTTGACCCTTGATTACCCCTTAAACCTTAAACCCTCAACCTCTAAGCCCTAATCCCTTAGTCTTTAACCCCATATAAACCCCTAAACAATTGATAACATGTATCCTTGACCCTTTATTACCCCTTATATATTAACTCAACCTTTAGTCAAAACTTATCAATATAAGTAAACAAGAACAACAAGAAAGTATGCGATAGATATATATGAAATGTTCAATATGTTACATTGATTTTGTCTAGAAAACACAATATGGGAGAATACAACAATTTTCAAATTTATTTATTTCCAACTAAATGAGAGGAGATCCAAATATCATGTGCAAGACCCAGCTTGTGGTTCTCATCTCCAACTAATATGCGAGGACACAATTCCACAAATGCAAGTCCTAGCTTGCAGATAGGATCTGACCTGTCAATGGAGAAGTGTTCCAACTCATAATATTCTTCTTATAATATCCTAGTAATAATGACAAATTATTTCTTGACATTATTTCTCTATGTCAATGGGATCATATTTCAATGGCTCTCAATGCAACAATTTTATGCTTCACGATGTCTACCTCAAACTTCAATAGCATTTTCCAACTGAGAGTTACAAAACTGTCCTGTCAAATCGATTTCTTAATAGCATAAACTTTGTCCTTAGGTCTACAAATTTTTCTTGGTCACTAATAGTATTAAGTTCTTTCAAAATACTTCATTATTACTAGCAAGACACTTCAAACAAGGTTGAACCCTTGTATACCAGGTCTTCCTTCACAAATTTCGTCATGCATGAAAGCTTTCAAACTATTGGATCTGGGTTTGTTTTTATCATTTTGAGTACCTATTTTGCATGTTTTGGTCGAAGTCTATGACAAAATGGTAAGAAGGGAAGTCAACTCTTGTAAGTGAGGCAAAGATCAAGGAAGAGTACATGTTTTGAATAAGTCTATCTGAATGGTTGGTTAGTTAGTTAGGATTTTGGTCCACTTATGTAATAAGTTGAGTAGTGGGTGTGGGATGTAAATCGATACATTAGAACCTATAAATATGTAGTGGGTTTGGATGTTAAATAGATATAGAGTAAGAGAAATAAAGTGTATAAGTCGATGTAATACTAGTTTTTGGGTCGAAATCTGAGTTGAATTGCAAGGTATGAGTCGATCTGTAGGTTGTGTGCACAAATTTGATGTAACAAATGGTTGAGGAGATGTCTATAAGGTAATTGCGCAAATAAGAAGCACTCAAGATGTGAATCTGATGAAAAAATGAATGTTTTGTTGTTTTATCCCAATTTGGGTTTCCATGTTAAAATTTGTTGTTCTTTTGTGTGGTGTGTTGTGTTCGTTCTTACTACATAGATGAATGATTAATATTAAGTAAATGAATGATACGATGTGTCATGGTTGAATACATGGTAATGGATCTAGTTTGTATCATAAATATGATTGTCTATTTCTATCATAACATGTGATCTATCAATATATTGAAGTATGATATGTCGATGTATGGTCTATTGCTTGCCGATGTATTATCTATAGAGGTATGTGTTAGTATAAATCCCCTTCACCACTGCAGAAACCTAGTTCTTGCAGCTCCCATAGGTACTTGAGGTGAGACTTCATCTTCTTTGTAGGTGTTAGTGGAACGATACAACTCCTTTTGGGACAGTGTCTTGGGGAACTTGTTAGCATAAGTCGGTACGAACCTGGGTTAGTGTGAGTTTTTTCAAACAAATGGCTATGTTGCTAGGACCTGGATCATTGTGAAGGGGAAATATTTTTTCACTTGATGAAGCTTGAGATTAAAGACTGGATAGATCAGAAGGAAAGACAATTTTCTTAGAAAGAAAAATGATATCTGTGACTAATTCTAGGAGAATGGATAGGAAGGTATGTTTATTATGATATTTGTGACATTTTCTTTCACGAATTTCCTATTGTATTGTATGAGTGGCTAGCAATATTAACCCTCTAGAAGAATAATTTACAAGGAGGTGATCCTAAGAGTTGGACACCATAGATGATCCAATGACTAAAGGGTGTCGACAATACAATATCAAAGGCTATCCACTTATAGATTCATAGCATCTTGGAGGGATATATTACTGAAATCATTGTGGCTACTATCAAATCATATAGAGAAGAAAAAAGGGAATTATTATGAGGACCAAGAGGTAGGTACTTGCATTATTTAAAATTGTGGATTGAGATGTTGGTGTGTGAAAAGGGAATTCTAAGGATGAACTATTATGAGTAAAGTGATTGTAAGCATGAGAATGGTTGTCAACTAGGAGAAATTCTGGGGAAGAATGTATGGGATAAACTGAAATGTTATGTGGAGGAGTAAGAGAGAACAATGAAAAGAGTGGTCACATGAGGAATTGGATTACGTTCATGTTGAACAAGAGGAGAAAGATTGCAACTAGAAGAGAGAGTTGCAGTGTGACTGGGAGGAGAGAATACGAATTATTTCCACTTCTTTATGAAGAATTTTGTGAATAAGAGGAAGAATATCAATTTATTTCATAAGAAGAATATCCATAAGTACACCAAGCTCATGGTTGTGATAGATCCATGAGCTTGCATACATCTTTTGAAACTAAGGTAAAGCCCAAGAATTCATCACAGTATTTTCCAACAAATAAAATTAATAGTTATAATAGTGGTTTTAATAACAAGGTTCCCCATAATACACCTCCAAGTTCAAGTTTGTCGATACACCAGAGCCTTACGATGGCTGGGGATGATATGAAGTTGTTGATTTTTAATAGGACTAGATCGGAGGATCCATAGAAGCATTGGTTTTTGTGAAGCTGTATGGGTTGTTCGACAAGTGCAGAATGAGGCCATCAAGAGGGACCAAATGATCACAAATTCCAGAGGTCCTTCCCTATATTAGTATATGAAATTTTTGGATGTCTCTAACAGAAATGCACAAAAGACGTTAGCTGAGATTAAGGTGGTACTAACAAATAAATTCAATAAACCTAATTCTGAGTCGTAGTGTATTACAAAGTTAAAGGAGATAAAGCAGTTGTTGACTGAGTCGGTGTGGGATTTTGATCAAAGATTCAATATTTTGTTAGCTAGAGTGAACTTATAAATGTCTCACATACAACATAAAGAATGGTTGTTAGATACACTATTTCCACATATATGAGTATCATTAATGCAGTGGAAGATTGTGTCCCAAACTAAAGCACTAGAACTCACTATGAAGTTGGAGGCTTTGTTAATTGGAGAAACTGGTAATGGAATGACACATATCTAGTCATAGTTAACTAACCCGTCGCTTCAGATTGAAGATATTAAGAAAGGAAAAGAAGTTTGGGAAGACATGTGGTGCACATGTTACAAGTTAGAAGGTGATTATAAGGATTCATGCCCATATTTTATTGATTAACTTGCTTCTAATGCATAGAATCCATTGAGAACACAAGGAATTCATGTTGCAGAATCTATCAAACCTGAAGACACATTAAGAAGAATTTTTATATCTGTAGGAAATAGTAAGTACACCTACTAGTCTTTATTTTAGGTTATGTCAATCTATTGGACATGATGAAAAATAATGTAGGGCTTAATCCAATAAAATACAATTGATACATATTTAATGAAGAATGATGAACACATGCAATCCAAAAGAGCCAAAGTATAGTTTTCCTAGCCAGGGGTGTGGCACATTTAGAGGCCATGAAAGAGGAGGTGGATTTGGTTGCAGAAGAGGTCAACCCATCTGCTATAATTGTGGTCAACAAGGACAATATGCCAAATAATTTACAAATCCTATGTCGATGTGCTCGTATTGCAAAGTGTTGGATCACACTATCGAAGATTGTTTGTAGATTATATCTAAGTGGCAAGTCAAAACCAATTCGAATCAAAACCAATTGAGCATCAACATCACATTATGTACCTGTATTTGATGAGGGACATGCCTATTAAATGCCACTATGCTTCGACCAGTCTACCCCACAAAAGTCGACAAAATCGGTAAGTTCTTTGAAATAATTCCTAAAAAGTTGTTTGGAATTATTAAGGGACGAGCATTCAATAGAAAAACTATACATGCTAATAGAAGATTCATATGATCAAGTATAATAGAAATATGTTAATAACATTAATAAAATATGGAGGATTGGGCATGAGCTACGTATGAATGATCAAATTAGTTATTATGATATTGATTTCATCATGTTGGATCTAGGATCGGATGTGAGGTGGTGGGTTCTTCACGAGCAACATATTACATATTAGTCACAATGTAGAAAATTTCTTGAAATCCAGTTTGGTGAGGAAATTCCTCGTGTTGGAAAGAAGTACAATGGACTTGCAAGTCCTTTCAATCACATCAATTCATGTACCTCACATGGATTAGGAAACAAAAACAAGAATGGGTGTATCTATTCATTCACACGTTAGATATGATTCTAAGGAATTGGCATATGTCACTAGAAGTGCGACATGGAACTGTCAATAGGGATGAACTTGCCAGAAGTTTCAAGAACACTTTCAGCTATGCCAATAAAATTCTGTCCATTGATGCAACTCTACAAGTAATAAAGGCCAAAATTTTTGAGGAAAAATCAATACCTGTGTCAATCCTATCGCAGTAGACTGCAACAGTTCCAAATCTTATGGACTACTATAATATTTCAGGAGAACCTAGATATGATGATCCTCATGATATCCATATCGTAGAATCAGAAGGAAGTAGATCTATAGAGGTTCTAGGTATATTCTCTAACAAGTTATTGAAGCCAATAAAAATTAAGAATGTAAACATTAGTTCTCCTAAAAATACAATTTTTTAATATTGGTGACTACTAGGATGATGAGACCGACACGAATATTATAACCGACTTTCTGCTTGAGTTCCAAGACTTGTTCCCGATAAAGTTTTCTGAAGTCAAAGGAATTATGGGTGGCCTGGGAGAAATTAATATTCCTTTGAAACTCGATGCTAAACTTGTTAAGTAACGACCATATTAGGTTAAATCCATGTTATAAATACAAGATCAAAACATATATCAACAGAATGTTGGATGCCATAATTATTGAACCTATCGAAGAGTTTAAGTGGATTATTCCTATGGTTGTACAAGATAAGAATACGGGTGAACTTTGTATTTGTGTTGACCTTAGAAAATTGGATGATGCTTGCTTGCATGACCCATTTCCTACCCCTTTTATAAATTAAGTATTAGAGAGCATTGGTGGTTAGGAGGTGTATTCTTTTACTTGTGGATTTTCTGACCACCATAATATTTAGATAACAAAATAAGATCAACACAAAACTACAATTGCAATAAAATGGGGTTGTTTTTAGTGCATGGTAATGCCTTTTGGACTTAAGAATGCACCTTCTATCTTCTCGCAAATTATTGTTGTTGCATTTAAATAGTTTATACATAAATTATTAGAAGTCTATTGTGATGAATCGACAGTCTATGGACTTATTAGAGATCACATTGATATCCTTCATCTCATGCTAAAAAGGTGTCAACAATATTAGATTTCCTTAAATTGAAAGAACTGCATATTTTGTTCAACCTTTGGAATTTTGTTGGGTCATGTTGTATGCAAGGAATGGATAATGATGGATCCATCCAAGATTGAAATCGTAGTCGACCTACCCCTTCCTAGTTTAGTTAAGTAGTTACAAACTACATTGGGGAAAATCAAGAATTATCGTAAATCCATTCAGGGTTATGATGAAATTACTTCTCTGATCAAGAGGCTACTCAAGAACGATGTAAAAATCCATTAAAATAATGAATGCCAGAAGAATATCAACACATTAAAGGAGAAGATGGTTTCTTCCCCGATATTGATCTTTCTCGACTGGAAGGATTTTAATGTTCATGTCGATGTGTCATATGTCACACTAGGAGTCATACTTTCCCAACCAAGAGAAGGGTCCATTGAACACCCAATTGCTTTTGCTAGCCATAATTTGTCGACTGTGGAGAAGAACTATACTACCACTGAAAGGGAGGAAGTTTCCATGGTCTATGCATTGCACAAGTTNGGGGGGGGGGGGGGGGGGGGGGGGAGATATGTCGATGTATTCTTCTCTTCCAGGAGTTTTACTTCAATATTTTGTTAATCCTGGAAGGATTAATGATGGATCTGATCATTTGTGAAGAATAGAAAATGGGGATGAGCCTAGTAGTTTGTATGATAATTTACCTGATGCACAACTATTTGTTGTTAAGGTTGCATATGAGTATTATGCATATATTAACCAATTTTTATATACAGGAATGTCTCCAGAAATAAATGATAAAGCACAAAAGAAACAATTGGTTTTCAAGGCTGCATATTTCTAGTTAAGAGTCGAGGAATTATATAAAATAGGTACTAATGAAATCCTTCAGAACTGTGTTCCAGAACATGAACAATCCTTTATTATCACTGAAGCTCATGATGGTGTAGAAGGTGGTCACTATAGTGGATAAGAAACCGCCCAAAATATTGTACAAGATGGCATATGGTGGCCTACACTGCATGTATACTTGGTTGAATATTGTAGGAACAAGGATGTATGTCAAAGAACAGGGAAACCATCGCGATGAGATGAGATGTCAGTAATGCAACAGATAACATTACAACCATTTGATAAATGGGTTGTATATTTTGTGGGACCGATCAACCCACTTGGGAAGCGAGATGGATCACTATATATCATTACTATGAAATATTATTTGACTTAAAGGGTTGAGGAAGCTCTTGTGAAAGAATGCACTATTGCGATTGTAGCGAGGTTCTTATTTGACAACATTGTCACCAGATTTGGATGTCTAAAGGTTTTGGTAAGTGATCAAGGTACAAACTTTGTTAACAAGACAATTAAGGAACTTATTGCATAATTTCATATTCAACATAAAAAGAGAACACATTATCATCCACAAGAAAATAGAGATTGTAACACCCCGGTTTTGACCCCATTTGCATTTAATGTATATGATGTATATATTGTAATTAATCATGGTGTGGAGCTATGGGAAAAAACCCCACCATTGATTTGGTTGTTTTATTTTTAGGTGATTAAAAATCATTGCCGATGGAGTATTGTGCTATCCGATGCATATTGTTTCTGGCATCATGTAATTATGCATTTTTAATTAAAATGAACCCCAACAAGCTATGTCACTACAACCATAATGAAAAGGGCATGATTTTCCTAAGGATAAGGAGGGGGGATTATTAGATTTTGAGACTATGGGGAAAATCCATGTGTCAGTTGTTGAACCCTTTTGACTAGCTCACCTATCCTTGTCTCATCAGTCAACTACCACATTAAAATCCTATTGTTAGTTGGGGTAGTTATTGTTGGGAAGTGGTGTGTAGTAGGACTGTCAGTTCTTGCCCACACGCACACTCCACCAGCAGAACCTTTCACTTCACGTGGGTAGGAAGGAAATGAATCCAATCTTCCATTGTTTTTCATCCTCACGCAGGGATAGCAGTTCTGCTCATCCTCACACATAGGATTTTCTCCGTTGTTTTCCTCACGCAGAGAGCTAGGGAAGCCGTTTCTATCATCCATGATTTTGTTCCTGTGAATGAGCATTCACAATTTCTGTGTGTGCGAATACCGTAGTTGGGGGATGGTGATGTGGGTTCCTTCATGGTTTTCTTGTGAATGATCCATTCACGTTTGGTCTGTGTATTCTCGTTGCTTCAATGTTTAGATCGGGCTGTTGTTTTCCCCACGATTTTGTGTGCTCTGGGTTTGTTTAAGTTTGTGGGTTACTGTGGATTTATATTGAGTCGTTTTGGACACTATAGGGCAACGAATGACTCAGGAATTGAATTCCCCAGTCAAAGCTGTGAATTGCTTGTTTGTTGCATGTATGCAATGGTTGGTCTTGGAATGTGTTGGATTGGGAATGAAGGTGTGGTTTTCTTGATAAATCTGGTGTGTTTGGGAGCCACATAGATAGAGCTAGAGGGCTATATTTATTCTCCATAACCCCTGAATAGCACTGGAAGGGAAGTTAGGGTCCAAGGGACTGTGTAGCAGAGAAGGGACTGATTTCCTTGTGTTGGGTGTGTGTGGGTGTCCTAGAAGTCAGGCTAGTTCTGGTGTAGGTGTCCTCATCTCCTCAATGAGCTCACCAGCTTAGCATTCAACTTTTCCCAGCTCCTTGATGGCCTGATAAACCCAACTGTGTTGGCTTGGATGATCTGCTATTGGCCTGATAAACCCAACTATGTTGGCTTGGCTGATATGTTGTTGTCCTAATAAACCCAACTGTGTTGTCTTGGTTGATTGGAGTATCCATGGCTATGTGTAATCCTGCTTGTTCCTTATTCATTGGGGAATCATGCCCATCTCGGGGGTGGCAGCATTGCTGAGAGATTAAGGAGCATGCTAGCCTATGGTTGGGTGGAACATTGCAGCGTCATAGCTGTCTGCAAGATGAGTTATTTATAACATAAGTATTCTTGACCATTTCATTTTTGCAACCATATTTACTGTTAATGAATTATAATGAACATGTTGAATGAATGAATGTATGTTTTCTTCCACTGTGTATGTGAATGATTATGTATCTTAGCATGTTTTATGTTCAAGCATTTCGGTTTTATGTATGTTCATGTTCATGGGGGTGGTTTTGCTCGGATGGTTAATGGCATGATAGTGTCCTCTTTGCCGATCAGAGGGTTGGAGACATTATAGTGTGGTATCAGAGCTTATGTTGTAGCATGGGCCTCGAAGGGCCATGAAGAATCAGCTAACAAAGGCAGGTTTCCCTCTACCAAGCAAAATCAGAAAATTTCCAGAAAATTTTGTTGAAAATTTTTCGAAGTGTCAAGCTCGTCGAATCATCGAAGGACTAAGAGGAAGTTCCTTCGATACAGTAGACAATTTATTTGGAAGACCGTCGAATAAAAACCCCAATGTCTACAGAAAATAGATAAGGAAGTAGCCGACACCGCGACAGAGATTTCCGGAAGACCGCCAAATGTCGCCGAAGTTTAATGGATGGCACAGCTGATGAAGCGGTAAGCATTGGCGGAAGAGAAAGGAAGTTTTTGTTGTAAAATAGATGATGAAGACACCGCAATGTCGGTGGAAATTAGACTATAAGGGCACCGAAGTGGAGGAGAAAAGAGAATTTTCAAAAAATTCTCTAAGTAAGGAAATCGTCGACGAAGTTTAGATGATAGAGTCATCGATGAAGTGGAAAATGTCAACAAAATATAGTTGTTTGGGCCGCCAACACATCAGAGAAATACAAAGGATCATATCACTGAAATGTTGGAAGGAATTAGCTATTTGGTCCACTGATGAGAATCGAAAGATTTTAGTGGTTCGGGTTGCCGATGCAGTGGACACTTTCAGTTTTGAATCGCCGACACACAGTAATTAGAGGTTTTGATCATCGACGGGTTGTATGGTCTTTGGAACCCACATTTGGTTCATTGGCTGTTGTTGCGGCTACCTACGGAACTAGCTTCCTGATGAATAGTGGATCCGATCACCAATACGATGTGATGGGAGTTCCTTCCTCTCCAATGCGGTAGTGCTTAATGGTCCCGATCACCGATAATAGTCCTTGGCATTGTCGATAAAGTTCAAACGCCTAGACAACTACAGATCCGAGACACCGAAGAAAAATCAACGATCAGACCGCCTATGGGCATCGAAGAAAACTAGTTGTTTTGACTGCTGAAGTGTTGGAATTTTAGTTGGGATGAGGTCTAATTGGGAAAAAAAGGAAATTTTTTAGTTTTTCAAGTGGGAGATTGCGCGAAATCCAATGATTTACAAAAAAAAAAACAAGGGCACTGCCCTCGACCCACAGGGGGGCAAGCCCCCTTAACCCCCGTCATCCCCCTGAGACAGTCATTCCCTAAGGAAGAAAATTATGTGTTTTGGGCAAAATTGTCGTTCTATGATTTTTATAAGAAAAGGTAAGTAATTATGATTTGTATAAATGTTATGCATCTAACAGTTGTGTTACTAACACATTTGCAGAATTATAGTCACCTTCAAGGGAAGTATTCCAGGTAGTGCGATTTGGTCAAGTAAGTTGTGGCTCAACCATAAGAACCCATGACAGATATGATTATCGAGAATCCTATGAGCATGCTCGAGATTCCATGGGAGAAAATTTCCAAGTTGGAAATGATGACATAGAGTCTAATGGGAGGAGATTCTAAGAGACACTGCCAGACATTGCAGCCACCATGAGAAGCTTGATTAAAGCCCAAGAAGAGCAGCACCATTTGAATGCTGCTATGTTGCAAAGTTTGACAGACTTGCAAAGAAAGATAGACTTTGGATGGGGTACAGCAAAGATGGAAGGTAGTAAGAGTAGTACTAGGAGAAGAAGAAAGACTTCTAGTGGATCATCTAACTCCAAAGAATCCAGCGGGGATTCAAGCTCTTCTTCTCATAAAGGAAAGAGAAGGAGACACCATAGGGATCCCTCTCAGGATGAATTCAAGAAGGATAAACCTCCTACATTTGACGGTGAGGTAAATACTGGACAAGAGGCTGAATATTGGCTTCTTGGGATAAATAAGTAATTCCAAGTTCAGGATTATTCGAGAAACATGAAGGTAAGGGTTTCCATATTCAATCTGAATGTAAGAGCATCCATTTGGTGGGAACACTTCAAGCAAGTAAAGGGGATCAGTGAAAAGAGACTTAAGTGGAAACAGTTCAAGAAGTATTTCAAGCAGAAATACCTTTCTGACAGGTATTATGATGACAATATTAAGGAGTTCCATGAGCTGAGATTGGGTCGGCAGACCATGGAAGAGTAAGCGAATAAATTCTTGAAATTGTTGAGGTATGTCAAGTACATCAAAGATGAAAAAGTGAAGGTCCAGTGTTTTTTGAGTGGATTGCCTCAGTCTTACAAAGATAGAATTGAGTTTTATGAACCTAGAACTCTTAAAGAAGCAATAAGGAAGGCTATGTATTACTATGAGCAAAGCAAAGGTAAACCGGATTACCATAAGGCATGGAAGGAAAAGAAGAATGAGAAGTTTGACCAAAGAAAGAAAGGTTTCAAACCTTCTAACTTCAGGAATCATCAGAAGCAACCATCCCAAGCTGCGAGTAATCCAGTTGGAGTGATAGGAGAAAAGCCTAAAGATCCACAACAGAATAGAGGACCACTCCAATGTTGGAAATGTGGAGGACCCCACATGTGCAGAAGTTTTCCACTCGAGAATGAGAGTGCAAGACCAGCTTACAACCTTCAAGAAGCAAAAAAAGTGGGTCAAGTAGCAAGGGCAGCCCCTAGGATTTATGCAGCACTGGAGGATCACCAGGAAGATCACCAGTCAACTGTGTTTGAAGTTGTAAGTAAGATTGTTGAGCAATCTATTTCTATTTTGATTGACTCCAGTTCTACTCACAGTTACATTACCCCTAGAGTAGTGGAGATTTGTGCTTTTAAGAAAGAAAAGCATAGAAAATCTTGGTTATTTCAGCTAGCCACTGGAACTAAGAGAAAGGTTAGTGAAGTGGTAGAGAACTGTCCATTGGTCGTCAATGGATTGGTCACTTGTGTAGATCTAAATGTTCTATCGCTTGGTTCCTATGATGTTCTCATTGGAATGGATTGGTTGGAAGCTCACAAGGTAAAGCTTGATTGTTACAATAAGACTTTTGAATGCATGAATGAAGAAGGGAACCCAGTAGTTGTGAAAGGTATTCCGAAGGTGATTTCAGTATGGCAGATTTCAGCAATGCAATTGAAGAAATTCTGTAGGAAGGGTTTCCAGTTGTATGGAGCTCATATTTTGGAGGCATCGAGGGATGAAACTCCTAGGTTGGAGGAATATAAAGTGTTGCAAGAATTCAAGGATGTGTTTCCTGAAGAGACTCCAGGGATTCCTCCAAAAAGGGACATTGACTTCACAACTGAACTTGTGCCAGGAGCAACACCAGTGTCAAAAACACCCTACAGGATGAGTACACCAGATATGCTAGAGTTGAAGATGCAACTGCAATATTTGTTGGAAAAGAAGTATATGAGGCCCAGTGTGTCTCCTTGTGGAGCACCAGTTCTGTTTGTAAATAAGAAAGATGGTACACTCAGGTTGTGTATTTATTACAGGAAATTGAACAAGGTTACTATGAAGAATAAATATCCTTTGCCTAGGATTTATGACCTCTTTAATCAAATGAGAGGAGAAAAGGTATTTTCCAAGATTGACTTGAGATCTGGTTACCATCGGGTGAGAATAAAGGATGAAGACATTCATAAGACAACCTTCAGACCAAGGTATGGACATTATGAGTTTGTAGTGGTACCATTTGGTCTCACAAATGCACCTGCTACATTTATGTGCCTTATGAACAATGTCTTCAGCAAGTATTTGGACAAGTTTGTTCTTGTTTTCCTTGATGAAATTCTTGTTTATTATAATAATGAGGAAGAGCATGAAGAGTATTTGAGATTGACATTGCAATTTCTCAAGGAGCATCAATTGTATGAAAGCTGAGAAAGTGTGACTTCTATAGAGATAGAATTTTGTATTTGGGTCACATTATCTTAGAAGAGGGTATATCTATGGACCTTGAAAATATTGAAGCCATTATGAATTGGCCCACTCCAAGAAATGTGAAAGATGTAAAATATTTTATGGGACTTGCATGATACTACAGGATATTCATTAAGGGATTCTCCAAGGTTGCACATGCCATCACTTCTTTGCAAAAGAAGGGGATAAGGTTCGAATGGACATCGAGGTGTGAAGAAAGCTTCTAGAAGTTGAATAATCTTCTCACCAGTGCACCCATATTGAAAGTTGTAGATCCAAAGAAAGATTTTGTGGTGTGTACCGATGCATGTGGACAAGGGCTTGGAGGAGTCCTTATGCAAGACAACCACGTGATATGTTATGAGTCGAGAAAGCTGAAGGATCATGAGAAGAACTATGCCACTCATGATCTAGAGCTTGCAACCATAGTACATGCCCTCAAGCTGTGGAGGCATTACTTGATAGGTAGAAGATTTGAGCTCAAAACAGACCACTGTGGTCTAAAGTATTTGTTTAATCAACCTACTCTTAATGCTAGGAAAGCGAGATGGATGGAGTTTTTATGCGAGTTCGATTTCAAAATAAAGCACATAAAGGGAAAATAGAATAAGGTAGTTGATGCACTCAATAGGAAGGTGCAGAAAATGCATGTGGCATCTCTTAGTAGTTGCCAATCAAATTTGAGGCAGCAGATTGTTAATCGTATTGCTAGAGATAAATTGTATGAGCTAGTAAAAGAGAAGAGGTATGAGGGATATAAATTGGAAGAAGATGGACTTCTTACTTATAAAGGTAGAATTTACATTCCAAATGTAGCAGATTTGAGGAGAGATGTATTCTGGTCACCTAGGATACCGGAAGACAATTGCTTCCGCCAAAAGATAGTCACTTTTGGTTAGGAATGAAAAAGGACATGGATGAATACATTTCAAGGTGCATGAAATGTCAGTGGGTAAAGGTTGAGCATCAACACCCAGCAGGTTTGTTGCATCCTTTGCCAGTTCCAAAATGGAAATGCGAAGTTATTTCCATGGATTTTATTATAGGATTGTTGATGACTTGGAGACAACATGATTCCATCATGGTTTTGGTGGACAAGTTGATAAAGGAAACACAATTTATACCGATTAAGTCTACGCATAAGACTGATGACATTGCAAAGATATTCATGAAGTAGATTTTCAAATGGCATGGATTGCCTAAGGCAATAGTCTCTGATAGTAATGTCAAGTTCACTTCCAATTTTTGGAAGGGGTTGTTTGTAGATTTGGGTACAAAGCTAAACTTCAGCACTGCATACCATCCTCAGGTGCTTGAAGATATGCTTTGCATGTATGTGATGGACAAACCAACTAAGTGGGAACATTACTTACACTTGGTAGAATTTGCTTATAACAATGGACATTAGACATCCTTGGGGATGAGTCCGTATGAAGCTTTGTATGGAAGAAGCTATAGGACACTAGTGACTTGGGATAATGTAGTGAACAGGGTTGTGCTTGAACCATAATTGCTCAAGGAAATGGAGCAAGAGGTTGTAAAGATCAGGCAGAATCTGAAGGCAGCATAGGACAGACAAAAAAGCTATGTAGATAAGCATAGGGTGAACAAGGAGTTCAGTGTTGGGGATCATGTTTACCTCAGAGTGAGGGAAAATAAGAGTTCCTTGAAGCTTGGAAGTTGTGCCAAGTTGTCACCAAGATATTATGGGTCGTTTGAAGTGCTTGAAAGAATAGGGCCAGCTGCATATAGACTTGCATTGCCTACTAGCACTAGAGATCATAATATTTTTCATGTTTCTTTGCTTAATAAATATGTACATGATCCTAACCATGTGATTAATTGGGATGTGATTTAGGTGGAACCCGAGGGAGAGCTCGAAATCAAGCCAATGCGCATCCTCGACAGGAAGGTCACAATGCTCTGGAACTGAGCCATAGGGCAGGTAAAGGTGCAATGGGAGCACTACAGGCCTAAAGAGGCTACATGGGAGCTAGAGGATGACATGCCGTTGGCACATCCATTTTTATCCAATTCCGTGGAACACTGAGGCGATACCAGTGTAGCATTTTGTTCAATTTTGTAAATCACTGAGGACAGTGCTGTTGAAGGGGGAGGGAAATGTAACACCTCGGTTTCAACCCTGTTTGCATTTAATGTATATGATGTATATATTGTAATTAATCATGGTGTGCAGCTACGGGCAAAATCCCCACCATCGATTTGGTTGTCTTATGTTTCGGTGATTAAAAGTCATTGCCGATGGAATATTGTGCTATCTAGTGCATATTGTTTCTAGCATCAAGTAATTATGCATTTTTAATTAAAATGAACCCCAACCAGCTATGTCACTACAACCCTAATGAAAAGGGCATGATTTTCCTAAGGATAAGGAGGGGGAATTATTAAAATTTGAGCATATAGGGAGAAGCCATGTGTCAGCTGTTAAACCCTTTTGACTTGCTCACCTATCCATATCTCATCAGTCAACTACCACATTAAACTTCCGTTGTTAGTTGGGGCAGTTATTGCTAGGCAGTGGTGTGTGGTAGGACTGTCAGTCCTTGCCCACATGCACACTCCACCAGCAAACCCTTTCACTTCACATGGGTAGGAAAGAAACGAATCCATTCTTCCAATGTTTTCCATCCTCATGCAGGGAGCCGAGGAATCCGTTTCTATCATCCACGATTTTGTTCCTATGAATGAGCATTCACGATTTCTATGTGTGTGAATGCCGTAGTTGGGGAATGGTGATGTGGGTTCCTTCATGATTTTCTTTTGAATGATCCGTTCACGTTTGGGCTATGTATTCCCGTTGCTTCAATGTTGAGATCGAGTTGTTGTTTTCCCATGATTTTGTGTACTGTGGGTTCATTTAAGTTTGTGGGTTGTTGTGGATTCCTATTGAGTCATTTTTGCCATGATAGGGCCAAGAATGACTCAGGAATCGAATTCCCCAGTCAAAGCTATGAATTTCTTGTTTGTTGCGTGTATGCAGTGGTTGGTATTGGACTATGTTGGAGTGGGAATCAAGGCGTGGTTTTCTTGATAAACTTAGTGTGCTTGTGAGACACACAGAAAGAGCTAGAGGGATAGCTTTCTTCTCCACAATCCCTGAATAGCACTGGAAGGGAAGGCAGGGTTTGGGGGACTGTGTAGCAGAGAAGGGACTGATTTCCTTGTGTTGGGTGTGTGTGGGTGACCTAGAAGTCAGGCTATTTCTGGTGTAGGTGTCCTTAGCTCCTCAATGAGCTCACCAGCTTAGCATTCAGCTTTTCCCAGCTCCTTGATGGCCTGATAAACCCAACTATGTTGGCTTGGCTAATTTGTGTATCCATGGCTATGTGTAAGCCTGCTTGTTCCTTATTCCTTGGGGAATCATGCCCAGCTCGGGGGTGGCAGCGTTTCCCAGAGATTAAGGAGCACACTGGCCTATGGTTAGGTGGAACGTTGTAGCAACGTAGTTGGCTGCGGGACGCGTTCTTTATAAGATAATTATTCTTGACCATTTCATTTCTGGAACCATATTTACTGTTAATGAATTATAATGAACATGTTGAATGAATGATGTATGCCTTCTTCTACTATGTATGTGAATGATTATGTATCTTAGCATGTTTTATGTTCAAGCATTTCAGTTTTATGTATGTTCATGTGCATGGGGGAGGTTTTTCCCGTATGGTTAATGGCATGGTAGAGTCCTCTTCGTCGGTGGGAGGGTTGGGGATGTTACAGAGATGTTGATGATTTTAATAAGATTTTGGATAATGACCTAATAAGGTATGTAACATAAACTGGGATGATCAGGATATGAAGACTCCAGTAATTCTATGGGCCTATCACACTATGTGCAAGGAGTTGATAGGACACACACCTTTTAAGATGGTCTATGGAAAAGAGGTTTCCATGCATATGGAGAATATTGTACCTATCATGAGGATAGAAACCTTCATTGGTATGTCTGATCCTAGCACAGTTGAAGAGAAACTATCATAGTTATTACAGCTCAAATAATACTATAATATAGCTGGATTTCACCAACAAATAGAAAAATATCAATAGAAATCCTAGCATGATCATCATATCAAGAAGAAGCATTTCAAGCAAGGGGATTTAGTCCTCTTATATGACAATAATTTTTTGAAACGTCCTAGTAAGAATTGAACTCATTTGATTATGTGATAAGTTTTATTACTGGTGGGGGTGTAGTCTAGTTATAGAACCTAAATGGGGAGCTTGTTCATGGCTTAGTGAATGGCATTCGACTAAATCCCTATAGGGATATCTGTAGTTCTCTCAACTAAAAAAAATGTTGTGGTTTCTTTGTCAATTTTTTTGTCTCAAAGTTGTATGTGTTGAAGTTTTTCTATTTCAAAGTTTTATGTCTCGAATTTTGTCTATCTCATTCCAATGTGAAACATGCTAATAAGTCAAGGCCACAATTAATGCACTTTAATGCCTTCTTTTATGGCAGAAGTAGTGGCGGCGTTTAGCGAGAGTTGTCATGATTAACAAGAAAATGTCTACACGTGTGAATGGATTGGACACCACCCTCGAAATCATTCCCAAGATCTTGTTAATTAACTACCCATGTGATTGGATAGATTTATGCATGCACTCATGAATTCAAAAAGGGGTAGGTTGGCTGCTATCAGAACTCATTGTATTCATTATGTAAAACATCTCAAGCAAGTTTGAGCTATAGAAGTCACCAAAGCTGAAGTTCTGTAATTCCTGCAAATGATTAATGGCAATCAACATCTCTAACACTAGTACTGCTACTGTGTGTTCTGTGGAAACTCCATTTGGCATACCTATAATGGAGGAGAAACTAGATATTGTGTCGATTCACTTGCTTGTAAACCTGAAAAAGAAGAAAAGAACAGGGGTTCAAGTCATCAATCCAGAAAGCTAAAAAGAAGAAACTCATGATATTAAGGCATATGGGTCTAGTTTGACTACAATTATGCATGATTATAAACCACCTTGGAAGGATGATGCACCACATGTCCCTATCAAGAAGAATCCTAAGTATACCTTGGTCGATCCTGTTGTCCCTTAGGGTGATTGAATGACCAGGAAGACCTTGTAGAATCTAAATAAGTTGTCATTTTTCAACCATGACCTCCAAAAATACGAGGAATTTAAAGAAGTCCAGTACATTGAGAGGGTTCAAATTGATGAGGAGGGGGTGTAATTTTTTTGGTCCCTATGGACTGGGATCGTGGGATGCAGAGGTCTGGTATCCTTTCCTTACAACACATGCCTCATTTTTTCTGAACTGTGTAATTGAATACCTGTGTTAAACAAATGTTAGTCTATTTCCATGGAGATTGTCTTTAGCTAGATACCAAAGTTCCAAACGTTGGGGATCTTATTACAACCATTACGATGCTTCCTAAAGCTGGGGTGACCCAACACCTTTATTTGCTAGGAAGGACTGACAAGATTTTAGCTGTAAGAATGAAGGAGAAGTATGGATTGGATAGAGACAAGAGGGGATTCGTCATAGCCTCTATCACTTATCAATTTGTTCAATTCACAACAAAGGTTTTCTCGATGACATAACTAAGGAAAATGTGATCGAACCAATGCACTAAAGGAGTGATTGTTACAGTAGATCAATCTATTGTAGGGGCCCAGTTTAATTGGGACATAATTTTACTAAATAAATTGTTAGTGAATGATCTAAATGCAGAGGATAAATGTAATCCCTTTACTTACCCATGGTTATTGTTGCTGATATATTTTGTTGCATAGGTATAAATACTCCTTTACCAATGGATAGAAGTCAATGTCCCCTATCGAGGGCCTAGATATCATAACTTGTGGTTCATAGACCTTAAGCATAGAAAAATAGACAATAATGCAGAGTTATTTTTGCAAGCTAGGGAAATTGGGCATCATGTGTTGAGTATACCACGGTTGGAAACTGCAACGGTGCAATATTATTGAAATATCATCTGATTTCATGAGAGGCCCCATTACATTAATCTTCCACCATAAGGAGACCCCTAGAAGCAATGGTTGGTGACAAAATTTAGGCTAATTGAAGAAGAGATTGACAACATAATAAGGGAATGTGACCTGAAGGATGGAAGGAGCCAGTAGAAAATGATCAGTTATCTTCTAAGGTGGACCCGCAAAAAGAAGGCCCTTTGGGAAGCCAACCTAGTGGTCCCGTAGCAGAATACAATCCCCAAATTTCACACCATTGTAGTGATCATGAGCCTAGAAATACCTTGATAGACCTAGACTTGGAAAATAAAAGGAAGGCTATGGAGAAGAAAAATAAATCCCACAATAAGAAAAACGATGTTAAGGAGACTGGCCTTGTCGACTAGACATAAGATGACTAAAATATCTTAGTCAACAGGATGGTTGAAGTAGCTAAGGAGAATCGACATAAAGTTGATGAGAGGAACATTGAGTTCTTCAAGGAAGTCATCGACTTAATACAAATACTATGCAAGGCAGTGAAGGAAGATCACGTCACCATTTTTATTGTTCATAATGTTTTAACTCGGGTGATGGAAGATATCAAATATAGGGATAATATGGCTTATGAGCAACTGAAATAGTCAAAGGTCAAGGTCACAAGTCTATAGGATGAATTAGTTGTTGTTGCTGAGCAAAAAGAAAAGCTACGACGGGATAGACAGTGACTGGAGAATTCTATTGATACTTCTTATCACACCATGTTGGAAGTTAGTACTGCTCTGAAAATGATTATGGAAGCTAAAGTTACAAAGTTAGGGGGAGTCATTATTGATTTTTGACAAAAAATTATGGAGCTGGAAGAAAAGTTAATTCCAAGTACTCCCCCTAAAGTGATGGAGTAGTGACAAACAAAATTACAAGGGGATGTTCAATACATCAAGGAAGACGAGGCTTATTGCACCAAAGTGTATGAGGAGTTTTCCTAAACATGGGGAGCCTTGGTAGATGATGTGGAGTTGTAGGAAATCATATATAGATTGAGCAAGGTAGAATAGAGTATGAATAAGCTATGAGGGTTGTTGAATACTCTCCAAACGATTAAGTGCATATGTAAGGATAATGAGATTTAGTCATTACAATAGCATCCAGTAAGCTATGGCCACAACAATAGATGTGGATGGAACTGGTGGAGGAATTGCAGGTGGATGTGGAATGAGTTGTTGCAGCTATTGGGCCAGTACAGGTTGAAGTAAAGCAGAAAATGACATCTCCACGTGTAAGAACTTCAAAACATATTACTGATAAAGCTGTTGAAGAGATGTCCAAGTCAAAGGAAGCGGTTTAGATGCATGTTGAGGAGGTATAGAAAGTCTTCTAGGACTTTTGGTCGAAGCTAAACACACCATCTTTGTCAGTATGAAGTGGCTGGGGATGAGCACATGTGAGTATTTGGGGCTTGTTGGCCTAGGGGTTTTTTTGGCATTTTGTGTACCTATTTTTTCAATTTTTGGTCGAAGGATGCTACAAAATGGTAAGAAATATAGTCAATTCTGACAAGTGAGGAAATGATCAAGGAAGAGTAACTGTTTTGAAGAAGTCTAACCGAAAGGTTGGTTAGTTAGATAGGATTTTGGTACACTTATGTAATAAGTCGATTAGTGGGAGAAAAATGTAAATCGTGAAATTAGAGCCTATAAATATGTAATGGGTTGGGATTTTAAGGATACATAGAGCGGGATAAATATTGTATGCAAGCCAATGCAATACTAGTTTTGGGGTCAAAATATGAGTTGAGTTGCAAGGTATGATTCGATCTACTAGTTGTGTTCCCAGATTTGATGTAACGAATGATTGAGGGGATTTTTGTAAGTTGAGTGCACATGCAATAAGAGTTCAAGCTATGACTCTAATGAATAAATGAGTACTTTTGTGGTTTTCTCCCAATTTGGGTTTCCAAGTTAGAAGTTGGTGTTCTTTTGTGTGATGTGTTATTTTCTTTCTTACTACATGAATGAATGTTAATGTTAAGTAAATGAATGATAAGTTGCATAGAAGGTTGAATACATGGTAATGGATTTGGTTTGTGTTGTAAATATGATTATATATTTATGTCGTAACATGTCACCCTTGATCAGTGATGTTCCTTCCAAGTCTTATTTATCACATTTTGGTCCTTCTAGGCTTCTTAGTCTTGCAACCTCACACCCAAGACACTCTCACATTAAATAAAAAGGAAACTTCAAAATGAACATTTATGTCACTTTTTTATATGTCTTCCTACTCTATTAGGGCCAACCTAATTGCCTTTTTCTCACAACTATTCATTACATGTGTTTTAGGATAGGCCTAATATAATCTTTCCATTATTTGTAATAGATCTATTTTTATAGTTACATGAGGTATTTATTTTGTTCCATTCAATTCAATACAATGTATGCTTCATTATCTATTTTGTCCCATTTAGTATGCTTCATTATCTATTTGGTCCCATTTAGTATGCTTCATGAGTCTAACTTTAATCTTTAGAATGTTGAATGCATAATTGCTTTGTTTCTTCACCGTATTCAAAAAAATGCACGCCTAATGTAAATGGAGTCATGTCAATGGTTCCAACAAGATTAGTAGATATTATTTCATTATATGTCAACCTTCCCTTAACTCATAATGCATTCCATTTTTAGAAAAATGACAACCAACGTAATAGAATGGGTTAATTCTGTTTTTTTAGGGCCAGTAGTAATATGTCTCACAATTATGATTGCCAATAGCTTAATAATTCAACCTCAGATCTCTAATCAATCTCATTAGATTTTTTTTACTCAAGGAATGTTATTCCAAATCCAAATTCCTAGTGTGGTCAAGAAAATACATGCCGATTTCCTCAAATGGTCAACTTATACCTTTAGATAGTGGCCTATAGGAAATGCACACCTAGGTCACCAAAATGCACACTAAATGCTCAAATTTGATTGGATTAGTATTTAACTTGACACATGTATTCCTTATAGTACCATAGCATGCACCCATGTACTCAAATTTTCATCAACTGAAGCTTTAAAAGGTAGTTGTAGGTATACAAAATTGATCTTTTTATAGTTTTGTTGGCCCTACGAAAGAGCATACCAGTTTTGGTCAAAATTGTGAAGAATTTGGTCGCAAGGCGAGCAAGGAAGTGATAGAAAAGGAGAAGAGTAAGTTGAATATGGGAATTCGACATGTTTTGAGGAAATAATAAATGTAACAATGAGTTAAGTTAGACTAATAATTTATTTTTGGGAATAGGAATGATTGTAAGTTGGGTCGTTAGCGCCTTCATTAATGTAATGGGATTCATTGGGGTAGTTAGAACAACTAGTCGACAGTCAGTTGAGAACTAGTTGACGATTGAAAAAAGAATTTTACAATGTATATAGAGTTGATCCAAGATGTGTGTGGATGATTGACGATAGTTGACTAAATCCTTTTATGGACTTTTGGTGATTGTGATTTCAATAGAGAGGTCGATAGAAAGAATAAAGAAAGCATGATATCATGAGAAAGAAAGAGAAAACCCATTCATTGTAAAGAAAATTCTGAGACAAGTATGCAAGTTGTATGCACAAACCAAAAGTGCTCCAAATATTACTCATGCCAGATGAAGAGTGCTTTTGTGGATTTTCCCCTATGGGTTTTCATGTTAGATATATGTTTATTTTGATGTAGGTATGTCTTGTGATTGAATATTTATGAGTTTGTCACACTTATATTGTGGAATGTTGACAACAATTATGGTTTAGATATGTATGCTTTATATATCCTACATGTGTCCATGATTCTATATATTCTTATATGATGTGAATTTGTTGAAGGATTAACCTTCTCTCTTGTTGTGTCAGCAGTGATCCATCCCTCTTTTTTGGTCAAATGTCTTATTGATGTTGAGATAAAGAAATACCATTTCATAACTATAGAAACCTGGTTCTAGAAGTCCTCATAGATATCTTGAGTGATACCTCACTTTCCTCACAGGTGTTGCCGACGAAGTTACACTCCATCGGATAAATATCTTGGGATTTTTTGAACGAACAAGGAATCTGAACCTGGATTAGTAGAGTCAACCGCAACAATGGTTGCATTGCTGGGACAGAGACTGTTGTGAAGGGACATGTTTTGGTACCCAATGGAACCAGATATTCAAGATTCGGTGGAGTAAAAAGAAAGAGAGTTTTCATGGGAAGAAAGTGAAGAATCATGATTGAATCCAACATAATCATTAAAAATATATATTTACTCAGATATTCAAGAAATTTTATTTAGTGAATTTCCCATTTTGCTGCGTGAATGGTTATTGAAGCTAGTGACTCAAAAGAAAAAAATTCGAGGAGAACCCACTAAGTGGACTCCTCAACTAATCCAATGATTGGAAAGAATTAATAATCCTATATCTAGAGCTCTCAAATTTTGGGTTGATAGCATATTGTAGGGATATATTACTAAGATTTTAGTCGACACGATAAGATCATACAATGAGACAGAAAGAGAGGTATTCCATGAATCTGGATGTCATTATTTGAAATATTTAAAGTTGTGGATCAAGATGTTGGTCTGTGAGAAAGGGATACTAAGGATGTAATCTGATGAGTAAATATTTATGCATGGAGCATGGGTGATTTCGCAATAAATTCTTGAACAAGATGGACCAGAACGAGCCAATATGTTCTTTGTCGATAGTGAGAATGAGAAAGAGGGTGACCACCTAAGGATTGAAAGAAGATTTTGGTTAGGGAAGAGAAGAAGAACTGTGACAAGAATATGGAGTTACAACACGACTAAAGGAAGGTTCTGTGTGTTCACTAGTAGATAATGAGAGAAAAGTGACAAAAAACTGACCAAAATCTACATATAAATGACCACTTTTGATTTGGTGATCACTAGTGGCTAATTTTAGGTCTCTTATCACTCGACAAAAATGTGGTCATATTAGTTTGGTAATTTATAGCTTGTAATCTGGTCATTAATTTGGTCGTATATTTGGTCATTAATTTAGTCATATATTTGGTCATTAATTTGGTCACATATTTAGTCATTAATTGTCATAAATAATGACCAAATATACAACCAAATTAATGACCAAAATAGTGATCACAAGACAACGATAAATGAGAAAACTAAATTTAACCACATTTTTTGTCGCGTGATAAGAGATTGAAAATTAGCCACCAAAACTGTCATTTGGTGATTTATATGTGGATTTTGGTCATTTGATTGGTCTCTTATCTCCCATTTATTGGCCACTTATCTCTCATTTTTTGGTCACTAATTTAGTATTTTTTAGTAATTTTATATGCAAATATTCATTGATTTCTATAGATCGGGTATGGATGAATCGAACCACCAATATCCTTCATGTAAGGAAAGTGCTCTTCCATTGAGCTAGTACCCTTGAAGTCTCTATAATACTTGCATTACTTGATACATGGTTATTTCCAACATATAACTACAATAGATTTATCTTAACTCTTGATCTATAGGAAAAGGTTATACTTAAAACCTTAAGTTTATATCTATGATCTTAAACTTGTGAAAAGACATTATGAGATTAAAGCTACAGCATTTTCCCACCAAAAATAAAGTTTGCACCAAGAGACTTGAAAATACCTCGAAGTAGGACCTGAAAATACCTTGAAGAAGGTGTTCAAATAATAACATTTAGAAGCGAAATTTTGAATGTATATCCTTCCATAAATGTAGTACAAGGAGATACCTAAACTAAATTTGATTGAGGTAAGAGGTTTATTGGATCTCCTAAATATCCTAGACAAAACTATGCTGATGAATAAACTATCATTATAGTTGCAATGCAAGCTTCAACAATCAGATGCCAAATGTTTCCACCTGAAAGAAAGATGAAAGTTATCTAACCTTTTTTAAACGTGTTCCCTTGGTGTCTATGAAATGATCACATGATATATGGTAAGATATTATACCAATCAAACCACTTGGAGAGAAGGAAGCAAGAATCTATAAAACTCAAAATATATCTAGATTTTAAAGTCAACAATAACATTATAAGGAAAAACATGAACTCTGTATAAGATGATACATTACTAGTTTATAAAAAAAGAGAATAATATCATGATAACATCACCTGATCTGCTTGAATTATTTGTGCTACTTAGACCATCAAAGTTTACATTCCCACCATTCAAGCTAGAAATAAATTTTGCTTCTTTGGCAACATCCTAACTTCAAATCCCCATACACATCCAATTCTAATCCTTAATTCTTGTGCCAACTGTAGTATAGTCCCAAATTCCATAACTATGCATCCTCATGTTCATATACATGTCTAATTACATATGTCATAACTATGCATTAATCAACAAAACATATGGAGTACATAACACAACATGCCATGAAAAAAATATCACATTATAAAATAAATTGAATACATATTCTACACTTGTGGAAATAATGATTTGCATATTCAAATATCTAAATAGAAATATATTCTAGTCTTATATTTAAAGTCTGTTGAACAATTAGAGAGATGGATCAAAAAACCTAACAAATAAGCATTAATGCAACTGTAACTTCTGGAAAATGCCAAATAGATTTTGATATTTAAACTTAACAGTAGATATTTGATAAGAAAACATACATATACCATGACAAACCATCTAAAAACAGACATAAACCATGACAAACCATGACAAAATCATACCACTATAACTAGACAAGATAAGTTTAAAGCATAATTTTCATCTATTTCAACTTTATCACTCCCAAAGGTCAATATGTTAAAGTTGAAAGCATACAAAGACAATAAATAATAGCATTAGTAAATCTAACTCAAAGTACAAAGAAAAAAAATAAGATAACCTGCTAGGAGATATGAAACCTTCCTTATACTCAGGAATATTGTTTATATCAAATCTTGTCTATTAAGAGACAAGTCACTACAGGAACAAAGGACATACCTGAGAAAGATAATAAATTCAAGTATTGTAGGTTTAGTCAACTACAGTAGAAGTCAAGGTAACCCATTCAACAAGTAAGGAAATTCCATTTATTGGAGCAACAGACCAAGAAACACCAATGCATAAAATATCAGGTAATGATGGCATTCCACACATAAACCATACCTCAATTTGTATCCCATACAAATCCCATGGATTTCTTATAGCTTAGCGCACTCAAACAGTGCAACAAATATCTTAGTTCACTCAAGTCTAAACCATGACCTCCTAAGCTGGGATGTGACCTTCTTGGTACTTCCTGAAATGAATAGTGACCTTCTTGGGTCTGCTTGAACTGAACCATGACCTTCTTGATTTTTCCTGGACTAAACCGTCACCTTCTTGGGTCTACTTGAATTGAACTATGACCTTCTTGGGACTACCTGGATTAAATCGTGACTTGTTTGAACTTGCTTGAGAAGGTTGTAAGTTGTTTGGTGCTTCTAGAAGATCACACCCATAAAAAACATAAAAAAATGGTTAAGGTACCACACTATGAGGGAGCTCTATAATAAGGACTAATCAAGGGTCAGCATAATAATATCACAAGTCAACAAGAGGGGTCATAACAAAGTGGGAAAACAACCCCTACACCAACAAGACGAAGGTGTGTCAATCAAGGTGGGAGAATAACCCTTTTACCAATAGTACCAAGGTGTAACATCAAGGTTGGGAAACAAACCTTTTACCCACAATACCAAGGTGTCAAACTTTTATATTCTCTCTAAAGGTATATAGTCCATAAGTGTTCCATACCACAACAATAATCTTTATTATCACCGTATAAGGAAGGTCCATACAACAATACTAAGTTTTATCATCACTATTTGGGAGTTCCCATCGACCTTTCCCTATTCCAATTTCTCAAAGCAAAGGCTTCTAAAATGCTCATGAGGATGTGAATAAAATTTCCACAATTTTAGCAGCAGAAAATAAAAAAAATTAAAAATAAAAATAAAAATAAAAAAGTACATGAAAATAACATCTAAACATAAATATCTTCTCATGTATTTAAAGCTTGTTGAACAATTAGAGGGATGGATCCAAAAATCTAACAAGTAGGAATCAATGCAACTGCAAGAAAGGCCAAGAAGAATGTCTACAAATAGGCATCCCAAATAGGATTTTAGAATCAGATTTTATTAATCCAAGCGATGCTAGCTAGAGACTAGTTTTATGGAATCATAAGGTCTAGTAATACATAAGAACATGTTCTCACTACTATATTTTTTCTCTTATTTTATTTTTATTTTAATTGAAAGACAGATAGCTCATCTTTGTAAGTGGGTTGAGTTACTTTATTGTTGGGTTAAGAATGGGTTGAGAAGGAATTCAAGGAGGTTGTTTTGGAGGATCGTTTGAGGGAAGTTGGGGTGTTGGAGGTTATGCAAGCCATTTGTGATATCCCAACCTTGTATGGACTAAATTTTTTCCATGATTTGTCAAAATGGCTAAGGACTTGTTGAATGTTACTTTTGTGGCTTGCAAGTCTTACCCAAACTAATTGTTGTGGTTTATGTAGAGAACTTGGGGAAGATCTTAAATTTCATACTTTCATTTGAATAATATAGATTTAAGTTGATTCTTATTATAATATTCATTAGTGTGACAAAATTTCTAGTTTAGATATTTAACCCAAGAACTTCTTATTTGCTAACACTTACAAACTATGAGGAAAAACACTATGATTTAACAATTTATAACAACAACAACTACAATACTTCTAAGTATGATATAAATGTAAAAAATAAGGGTACATGCCTGAACAAATAGATGGGAAGATTTGGTCTTGTCTGACATTTTCCATAATGAAGATGTTAGTCCTTGAATATTCAATAAGACCCATCTTTAGTGCTATAGAATACTTCACCAATTCTTGGACTGATATATATATATATATATTTTAGAGAATCTAGTATAGTGCACAAATTCTTCAGGAGTTCATAAAAAATGGAGAACATTTGCTTCCTAGCAGAAATTAATTGACATCCCATTAAATATATGCACTAGATATAGAAATTCCCTTCATGTAGGTTGAAATATAAGTTGAGGTGTGCACTTTTTCTTTGCTGGTATATAGCTACATTCATCCTTCTTTTAGCTAAAATAGTATAACCAAATCTAATCAACCATCCCAATGTTCAACAATCAATGCACACTAATGATGGCAACCAACTCCATGTATTCTTCCTTGATAATAGTTGCACAGAGTGTAACGATTTACAGTAGTAGTTTCTCCCTCCATGATCTAGAAAATAATACTGAGTGCACCCTCTCTATATATTCATATCTCTATGTGAAATGTCATCCTCTCTCAATGGTTGGGACCTCTACTATTTCCTTTGGAAGCCATGGCAAAAGGGAATGGTGGTGGCCCCTTTAAGTGTGCCCTCCATAAAGCACAGTGCAAGCTCCCATTGTGCCCTTTCTGAAACAACTTAGAACTATGAAATGGATGCACCCTCTACTAATCTCCCATGGAACACTTTTCTAGCTAGAATGGGACGTTACAGTATTACACAAAAAACCCAGCACTTCAATATCATCCCTAGGTATTCATGACCTATAGAAATCCACTTTCTTATTTTTATGGGGTTGTTTGGAAATTGGGACTTTTATTCGCATGATCATCCCAAATATGTAGGAATAGGTTCTTTTATCACAGGAATGGTCCATTAATATTTAACCTTGTGTGATAGTGGATAGGTATCCCATTGATCATGTAGATAAATGTATTATATGTTTTATTTATTTATGTGTGATGTTTCCAACTATGCCCACCCAAATCACATAGGAGTGAAATTATCATGATAACAATAACATTTTGACTCATATGATTTTGATAACTAAGGATAAGAAAAAGACTATAGAACCAAATGGTCTCTTGATTGGTCAAGCGTTGAAGTGTTTATAACATATTTCCTCGTCATTTCAATAACTATAAAGGGATAACATAAATACAAATAAATAAGCCATATCTCCTTGTAAGTATTTCCATATTCCTTAATCTATGAAGGATATCTTTGCAAAACACATTATTTTTCCTTCTGAATATTATTTTGATAGCTGGTGATAAGATAAACCAAAAACATAACTAGATAGAACATAGATTAAAAAAAATTAGTAAGGACATAATAGTTAAGCTATAATCATTGCAAGAGACATTGCATGCCTACCCATGCTAGAGAGCAGTGTTCGATTGACATATTAGCCATAGTCTGTAGGTGTTTTAAGTTTCTAACTATCAATATCTTATAATAAAAGTGTATCAGTTGATAGCCAAAAGATTAATTATGTAGAATATGTTTATGCAAATTACAAGTTGGAATACAAAGTCTACAGCCCACAACTAGAGTGTATAGTTATGAAGTAAGTAATAAAAGTTCTTCAAAATGTAGTAGGACATGGTTTGTGGATATAAGGAAAATTCCTCAGGCTAGAACAGGTTGGAACCCTTCACAAAAATACATATTTTAAAAATTTGCAACAAAGTTAGAATGTCTACAAGCAAGATGACTCTCTGTAACTAGAAATTGGTCGAAAATAATAGTATCCTCAACACAAAAAATTGGATTTTGACCCCCAATTTAATAGAATATATTATATAAAGAGAAACTCTTGGGGAATTGTTTTAGGGAATGAAACTATTGATTTGTAGCAACCTAAAAATCTTTGAAAATGGCACAATATCCCTGAAAACCATAATTTCTTCTTTCATTTTTTCTTTAACTTGTCTACCAAGACGTTGGTTTTCAAATGGAGTTCTTAAATTGTATCCCAAATAGGTTTTCACAATCATAGTTTGTTAATCCAAATGATCTTAGGTAAAGACTAGTTTTCTAGCATCATAAGGTCTAGTAATACATAAGTACATGTTCTCCCTAGTAGATTTTTTCTCTTTTTTTATTTTTATTTTAATTGAAAGACATGTAGTTGAGCTTTGTAAGTGGGTTGAGTTACTTTATTGTTGGGTTAGGAGTGGGTTGAGAAGGAATTCAAGGATGTTTTATGTGGAGGATTATTTGAGGGAATTTGGGGTTGTTGGAGGTTATGCAATACATTACACAAACACCCCACCACTTCAATCGCATCCCTAGGTATTAGTGACTTACAGAAATCAACTTTATTATTTTTATGGGGTTGTGTGGAAATTGAGGCTTTCTTCACATGATCATCCAAAATATGTAGGAATAGATATTGTTATCATGGGAATGGTCTATTAATTATTTGACCTTGTGTGATAGTGCATAGGTATCCCATTGATCATGTATACAATTGTATTATATATGGTTTATTTATTTATTTGTGATGTTTCCAAGTATGTCTACTCAAATCACATAGGAGTGAAATTACCATGATAACAATAACATTTTGACTCATATGAATTTGATAACTAAGTATAAGAAAAAAAACTATAGAACCAAATGTTATCTTTTTTAGTGAAGCATTGAAGTGTTTATAACATATTTCCTCATCATTTCAGTAACTATCGAGGGATAACACAAAAGAAAACAATTAAGGCATAGATCCTAGTAAGTCTTTCCATATTCCTTAATATATGAAGGATATCTTTGCAAAGCACTTTACTTTTCCTTATGAGTATCATTTTGATAACTGGTGATAACATAAATTGAAAACATAACTATATAGAATATAGATTAAAAAAAATTGGTAAGGACATAATAGTTAAGCTATAATCATTGCAAGAGACACTGTATGCTTACCCATGTTGGAGAGAAGTCTTGGATTGATGTAGTAGTTGTAGTCTGTAGGTGTTGTAAGTTTATAACTATCAACATCTTATAATAAAAGTGTAATGAGTTGATAGCCAAGAGATGAACTATGTACAATATGTTTTTGCAAATTACAAGTTGGATTACAAAGTATGCATCCCACAACTAGAGTGTATAGTTATGAAGTAAGTAATAAAATTTCTTCAAAATGTAGTAGGATAGGGTTTGTGGCTAGTGTCACACGCCTAGCTGACACTATATGTATTTTCTTACCCATTGGGCATTCTAAAGTGGTTCTTGCACTTGTTTTTTTTGGTTTACATCCCCTTTTCCAATTTTCCCATTTCAAGTTATTTTAATTAGTTTTTTATGTTTTTGTTTCACTCCAATAACAAGACCTTGCATGATCTACTTTGGACTCATCATATTTTCTTTCTGTTTCTAATTATTGGGCCTAGTGAACAACCTCAAAATATTTCTCCCAAAGTGGGATAATTTCTCACAACACCATAATTGTTGTGCAGTCCACATCCATTATGTGCATGCCCCATATCCAACAAATTGAGGGGACTTCTGAGTTTTGCATGACTATGCACACTTTTATTGACTAGATTGCAAAATAAAAAAATCCTTGGAGATTTAAAACATTTGTTGTAGTAGAAATCAATAAAGGTTTGGATTAGTACAATTTTATTCAGATATTATATAGTTTCAAACATACTATTGTATTGGGTTTCACATTACAAGGTATGCTATATATGTGCATCTCTCAATCTCCATCTACCTATTGTATGTAGTTATCTATACAATGTGTTTCATAAATTGTTACTACAAATATTGTGAGAAAATAAATTCATCTAGTGGACAACACTGAAAAATACATTGGCGGACAATCTGTTGCATTACAGTGACATCACATCGAGGAAACAACCATTAAAGAACTCATAGTTACATCATTTTCTCAAATTCATTCACTTATACTTGCAATTATTTTTGGAGCTGTGTTTCATTGTATTTGGGTGCATTCTCGGATGAGTCTAACACCCTATCTTGTTTTGAGTTGGAGTGTTCAGTTGCTGAATCTTCTTTGTAAAAGGGTGGAGGTAAAAAAATCCCTTCTTCATTTGAGTCACATATTTTCAATAATGATATTAAATGGTTTGGTATAGTTACTAAACACTCTATTGCTTTCCTCTATTCACAACACTATCATGATCGACATGAACACCCTCACTCACATTTGAGATTGTGTAAAATATTCACAAGACACCCTTGAGTTCCTACATCTTGAATTGCGGCTTCAACAAGAAGAAACAAATTCTTAACTTGTTTATGTTCAAAAAATTCCTCTTCATGATTTCATTGAACAACCTGCACATAATAATGCCACTACAGAAGCACGTAACTAAATCAATGGCCTTACATTAGAAGAAAAATAAAATGAAGATGAATTTATGCATATAGAGGTTATACTTGTTTCTTCCAAACCCATAATTATACCATGGGAAGATATCAGCCACAACAATCACAAAATTGCTCTTGGATATGACAAGGGAGTGATAGTTCACATTCCTGGTTTCTCCAAGACTATCTAGTTTCAGTGTGATGGATTCCTCAACAAGAGTTCATATTCATCTACATATGAATCAACATGCCAACCCTGTGATCAAGTTGGACATATGAAAGTGCCAGTGTTTTGATCTTCATCCTTGTAAGCACTGCGAAAATAACACTCATTTTTCAAACATATGCTTCACTTTGAAGAAATCTCCAAGGGAGAATATTCACTATGGGTGGATCACTTCCTGGCAATGATTGTCAATAACCAAGTAGGTATATATCTCATACTTGAGAGTTTATTCGTGAGTATTGACACATCTTGTAATTGAGAGATATTCTTCTCCTCACTTTGTTCCTGACAAGTGGGAATGATAAATAGTGTATACAAGTGAGCCTGAGCCACAACCATATTCAAATTCTAGATTCATATTTGTATCATGAAGATAGATCCCCTAGAGAAATCATGACCTTATAATATTTTATGTCTAGTTTTTACGCTCATACCCACAATGAGATTTTGGATACACATTGTGTCTAGTTATGACACTTTGATATATATTTTCCTCTTTCTCCTCACATTGTTCTTGAAAGGAGGGAATGATGAACAATCAAAACCAAGCAAGCGATAACAAGTGATGAGGAACAAGTGATCTCGCATTAGATATAGAGCCTTGATCCTACCACACTTAGAGTTAAATCCAAATCTAGAGCAAGTTCCAAGACTATCCATTTAGGAGAATATTGTACCAGATTCTACTAACCTTTTGGAATGTTCTCGTAACCTTTGAGCCTTCGAGCCAGGTTCCAATTTTTGTGGTCATCCTTAAACTACCTTCTTGGTTCATGATTTTTTAGTTGTTGAGATTGAGAGTTTATCGTCAACCTTAAGCCACCCACATAATAGAATACTTCATCTTCTGTTATTCCCCTTTGATTGGTGGTCATCCATAACCACCACTTTAGAGAGCACTTGTATTTAGCAAGAAATGCCATCTTCTACTAACTTGCTTGGCATGGTCAAGTTTTCAAGTTGGAGATGCTCATCCTTTTGCATCTTTCCACTTCAATATTTTGGCTCTCTTTTCTTGGACTCACATACAACCTTTCGGATTAAGGGGGTAAATGGTTGGAAACCTAATCTTTAGGGTTAGGAATATCAATGTATTATTGCTCACTATTCATGTTGTTATTGATAAAATAAAGTGTAGATTCAATAGGTGAATAGGGAGAGTTGTGACAGAGTCCAAGAGACACCTTGGGAATTTGGAACCCAAGGGTCCTTTCTCATTGTATTTTTATGTACATTGGCTAACGAGAAAGCAATTTGCATCCACGCCTATTCTGATTATATTTGTGTTTGTGCATCATTGTGTATTTGTCTATGTGTTTATGATAAAGATGCAGTAATTAATTGATTATGAAGTAAAATAGTTGTTTATCTAAAACTATTACATGACCCATTTTTCTATTAATAGTATAGATGGACATCTTAACTCGAGATCTACGACGATTGGAGAAGGTTAAAATCCCTTAGCTGTAAACCTTTCTCAAATATGAAAATTGAGGAAAACATTACACTTAAAGGATTTGATCCCTCTTGAATATTGGTAGATCCAAAGTTAAGATCGATTATATTAGTTTAATATGTAAATCTTTGGTATGTGCTCAAATAATTTGTATATAAATCTTGGTTTAATCATGGCTCTAGGCTTAATTAACTTTTTTAGTTTTAAGTAATTGCACTATACATTTCTTCTATTTTGAACTTTAGGTGAGGACCAACATTATAAAAATTGTATTTACCTTACATTTATTTACTTAACATTTTATTCTTTTATTAAAGTGTTACTTGTCAACTCATCTCCACATTGATAAGGGAATAACACTTCTCCTAGATACTAGCTATAGAAAGAAAGCACATCTCATGCACTTAACTTAATAATATACAATCCAATATATTCCATTTTAATGGTATTTATCCATCTTTATTCATTAATGAATTATGAAATAAAATAGTTATAATTTTCAAATCATTGGTTGATTTACAATTATTACAAAACTAATATCTAATTCAATTAATTGTTCTATTATTAACTTAACAATACATAAGCGAATATATTTCTCATTATAATGGTCTAGGCATCATGCACCAACTACACAAAGATCCTACAAATAGGAAAAACTTTCATAAGTCGAGGGCTATATATATTGTAAATCAAGACAAAACTAACTAATATATAGAGTTTTAGTTGTCTTGTAAACTTAATATGTAAAGTTTCTTGATCAAACAATAAAGAGCTTCACCATGTGTTAAAGGAAATTGAAATTGAAATTGAAACTTGATATATATAGCCCTGGGTGAGATGTATCACACCACATGTCACAATGTAACAAAATTCTAAAATAAAGCTTTATTGTAAGCACATTTATATAATCATATATCAAATTTCGAATTCAAATTGCATTGTTGCATCACGCATCCAATTTTTTGAGGTGTTATTTTTTTTTACTTAAATTTTTGTATAGGTCCACAAAGGAAGTGTTATTTTGTTTAACTTAAATTTTTTATATAGGTCCACAAAGGAAGTTTGATCCATCTACATGCTTGATCAATCCGATTTTAAGATAAATTTATTGTTTTTATTATTTTGGTTTTATTAATCAAAATTAATTTTTTTTATGACTTTTTATTTGGTTTTAATTCTTTACTAGCTTTTTATTGGCTTTAAAAAATTTATTTGATCCAAGGATATGGATTTTTCATTTTTTTAATTTTGTATTTTATGTGCCCACATGAAAATATGTTACTATGTTTTGTTAAAAAAATAATAATAAAACTAGTTAGGTATTAGTTTTAGGTAAATAATATTTTACTTTTTAATTAATTAATGATGCAAATTTTTTCTATTTTTAGAATTTATATGTTATCATTGTTTTTATGGATAATTATAATGGAAAACATATTGGGTTATGTATTATTAAGTTAATAGTAAAACAATCACTTAAATATAGTTTTGTAATAGTTACAAATTAATTAATAATTGGATAAATTACAACTATTTTACTTCATAATTAAACAATAACTTTACCATTATAATTAAAAAATATATTGAAATATATATTGTTAAGTTAATAAAAAAAAATAGATATTAGTATATATTCATCTTAAAACTAAAAAAAATCAAATTATTTAAAATATAATTTTTTTCTCAAATTTTATACTTAAAAATGTATATTTTAAATATATTTAACAAAAAAATCAACCTAATATTTAGAAACTTTATATTAACACTTAATTTGTATTGTCATGGAAAAGGACTAAAAGGACTGGTTAGTTTTTGAAAAATATTTTTGAATTAAAAAAATATGTAAAACATGATCGTAATAAGAGTATGTGAAAATATTTAATTCGCTTTTGCATTGAAAAGATTTTAAAAATTAAAATAAGAATATATTATATTTAACAAAATTAAAATAATAATAACATATAAAAAATTAATTTTACCTTTTTAATAAATGAAATTTTTTTAAAAATAATATAAACCCATATTCCTTTCCAAGATGTCAAAAGCTTCCTGGAAAATTGATTGATGGAATCAGCATCTACGCTACATAAAAATAAAGGCGGTAGATTTTGATGATCACCTTTGTTCGAAACTTACAAGTTACGAGAGGAGTAAGCTAAACTCTAGACTATTTCAACCTAAAACCGGGTCAGTTTTCTAAAATCTGGTCAAATTTGTTAAAAAGTAATAAGTAATTTTGAGTGATTAAAATTATATAATCTAGATATCTTAAAGATAATAAAAAAATAATCAAAAATCCTGAATCTATTTATACAATAAAAAATTCAATTTTAACATTAAAAATCTCAATCAACATAATAATCTTAGTTGATTCAGACCCAATTTACCTTGAAAAAATGCAAGATGGTCTAGAGATTAGCCAACTCAGTTACCAGTTACGAGGGTCGTTTTGTTGAGTCAGCGCCAACCCGCAAAATTAAAATAATAAAATCGAATAAGCTGTCTTCTGGTTTACAGCGAAGCTCAGGCGGAGGGAGAACTTTTCCGGCTAGCGCACTCAGAAAATCTGTTCATGATCATAGGCTTATACCTGTGCTAGAGCGTATATATTACTCCATTCTGTTTGCTCTCCCCACATACAAACGAAGAATCCTTCTCTTCGATTCGTAAACAAGTTTTTCGATCTTGTTGCTTCTTTGGGCGTGCTGGGTATTTGAACTATGGCCGAGCTCTCAACATTCTGTGGTTTGATCGCAGTTCTGGCCTTGTTGGGTATTGCTAATGCTCATGCTGGCCATAACTTTAATGTTACTGGCAAGGTTTTCTGTGATAATTGTGCTGCTGGATTCCCCACCAGGATTTCTCCTCCTATCCCTGGTAAGCAAACATTATCTTTCATACATTTCCAAATCTTTTGCAGTTTTTGTAGCTTGTTTGCATTTTCTTGCTTTTCAGATATGAAAGCGTAGATCTGGTGCTCAAGAATAGATCTGGTATTGAGATTCTCTCTATGTATAACGCTCTTTTCCAAAATAGAGCTACTGTTGTTATTGCTTTCATTTTCTTTATTACTTTTTTTAATAGAAATTCTGGTCGGGTTTCTCATATTTAAATTCTGAGTGCTTTGCAGGTGCCACTGTAGCTGTTGAGTGCAAGGATCATGGTGGTAAAAGGTTATTCTATAATGAAGAACGCACCGACAACAGTGGGCTTTTCAGTATCGCTGTAAAGGGTGAACACGAACACGAGGCCTGTGAGGCATATACACTCAGCAATCCCACAACCTGCAACATTCCAACCGACAGCAACCGCGCTCCAGTCTACTTAACGCACAACAACGGTATTGATTCGGACGAAAGGATGACTGGCCCTTTTGCCTTCAGATCTACCAAAACCAACCCTGCTTGTCACGCTGTGATGGCAGAGTATAATCTATATTCTGACTAGCTAGGGTTTTATGTTCCCTATATGCAATATTTGTCTGTTTCTAAGTTATTTATGGCTTCCTTCTGTTCTGGCTTTTTGCCAAGCTGTCTTCTTTCTGTTCTGGCTTTTTGGCCGAGTTATGGGACTGTTTCTCAAGGATTCTCCTGTTAGAGAATCTGTGCTACCAGTAAATAATATCTACGCATTGAGGTAGATTAAGGGATTGGTGGTGTGTGTTGACAGTTTGATCCCTGATTTCATTGTATTACGTATTTTTACACAATGTGCCAATGGAATAAAGGAAAACTGTTTTCTGTGAATCAAATTCAATAACATCTTGTATTGTTACATGATCTATGACGATTGACAACTTTGGTTCTTTGGATGCACAGTCTCTTCGTAATTTCAATATATTTTTTTGAAAATCACAATACTGTTTCTGAGATATAAATATTTATTTATGGTTCAAACTATATATTGATCAAAGTATTGTATACAACAAATTCAATAACAATAAATTTTTTCGCAAAGGATCTAATGAAATTGACAGTATGATTTATAATTTAGGATAAACATATGTGAAACAAATGACCATTATTACCTTAGTCACTCTTATCCCTAATTATTTTGGAAGCATAAGCTTTTTATGAACGAACCTATTTGGGTTTGAGCCTGCCAAAAACACTGCAACAATGTTCTCTCGAGGTTGTCACGCCCAAGTCCTAAGCCAAAAAGGTCTCACTTCTTGATCTTAAATTATTAAGTCACTGTCGAGTAATGAAATGTGTCGATCATGAAACCTAATACTGTACAAAAAAGTAGCATGATAACGTTATGACAAGTTGATGTTTCAAACTTTTTTAATAGGACTGAAGTTTACACTCGGGGGAGTAAGCTAGCTATGGAGCAAACCTCCCTCCTTCCGATGGAGGAGCAAAGTCAACAAGTTGATGTTTCAAACTTTTTTAATAGGACTGAAGTTTACACTCGCGGGAGTAAGCTAGCTATGGAGCAAACCTCCCTCCGTCAGATGGAGGAGCAAAGTTAACGTTGACTTTGCTCCTCCTCCATCCGATGAGGGAGGATTGCTCCATAGCTAGCTTACTCCTACACTCGCGTTAGTTATTTCTAGGTTACCATGTATGCCATATCATATCATAATCTTCAATGTAAAAGCCAATTACCCATTACAACTGCATTCCATACAAAGACGCCTTGTAAGTATGGGAGCCTAAGATTGCAATATATCGGTTATGCGTCTTTATCTCTGAAAACATCCAACATCTGCATTTAGTTTAAAGTCTGAAATAAATGTGAAATTGCATAACCAAACCAATAGTGTTGTTATTGCCATTAATAATAAGCACCATTCGTTTATGTGCAGAATATATGTATTCCCTAATCTTTTTGCAATATCATTTATACCAACATTTTACCTCAGTCATTATTCATACTATATAACCGCCGTCAGTATGGCCACTACGCTATTCTATGCATATAAATATTGGCGATAGCTAGATATGGAACCTGTTGGACGCTATCAGTCAGAGCAACGTCGTCTTAATACACACGGGACCTCACCGTCGGTCAGCTTGAGCGCGTGAATGAACAGCAAAACGAATGAACCTTTAGGGGAAGGAAGGCTGCCCTTACAGTGGCAGCCTTCGGGCTGAACACTCGGGGCTGGACCAGACCTTGACAGACGCACGACCTCAGCCAACCCAAGCTGGCGAGGGAGGTAGTTGGGTTAGCGAAGGTAGGGAAGGGACCAGCCAGGGTGAAGAAAGTTCAAGAAGAATGGCATCATTGCACTTACATTTAGCTCTCTTAGCTCTCTTTAGAAAGAGATTATATCCATAAAGTCTTCAATCTCTAGTAGTGGCACCAAGAGGAGTGCGTTTTCTTATAATAGATCGGCTTTTATATTTATTTCCCTATATACATGTATATAGTTATAGAGGAAACATAAAGGTGTGACCCTTTGATATGAATGAAGACACTTTAGATTCCTGCTAATTGCCAATTTCAAACCTGAATGCAAAGCTGCAAGCTCTGCTTTACTATTTGAAAAGTGCCCCGTTAGCATATTTTATTAGAAGTTTGTGATCATTAAAATAAAGCATGGAGAAGCTTTGTCTATGGTAGGAGAATCAATATCTGAACTCTTTTTTTTCCCTTAGCTTTGTGTTCCTTTGTCCACTGCACAATAAGACAGGTGGTTACCTCTTCAGGGATGAGACGGTTTCGAAAAATAGCTATGTTGCCAGCCCACCAAATCCTATAACTCAAAGAGGAAAAAAAAGACATGTACAACGACGTATAGAAAACAAAAACATGAGAACCTTTTTCATCGTCTAAATGGCATAAGACCCACAATACCAACCTATTTTCAAAAAAAAATCATCAGGGCAAGCCACAAGGTGATCTTAGCTTTTAGTGATCATGTTGCCCCCACCCCACATACATAAATATTAAATTAAGAACTTTTATATTTTATTAAAATTGTATGCTACTAAGTACATAATCTTTAAATAAATCCGGGCCAAATCAAATCCAATACCTTTCAATAAACTTCCTAACTTGGACTGCGTGAGTCTTTGACCGACTTCATTAACTGTTTTATTGATGGATAGGTAACGGGAGTAGTGTTCAAAATTGAACCCGTCCCAACGCTTTCAAAGGGTTCTAGCTCTTCGTAGAAGTGTAAAGTTAAAATTTCTCTTTAAAACAAATTTAAAATTTGAATTTTATTTTTCTAATAAAGAAGGGCAAAATTCATAACATTTGAAATCACCCATCCATATAAATTTTTCAAGATGTTGAAATTCCTATGTTATAAAATTTGACTAGTTATTCAAAATATTGGAAATATGATAACCTATAATCACTCACTCACTCATGTCATGCACTTACTTCTTAGTTGTTCAAGATGACTAATGATGACTGGTAATTACGAGGCACTAGCCACAAAGATGTAACTCTCACTCTCGAGTCACTTGGGGCTGCAATCTAAAGTATGACAAAGTGTCAACGACTACGCTATAACAACAAAGAACAACTACTAGTCTACTACTAAGCCCGACACAAGCTCAAAACTTTACACCCACTACTTATGTGAACCTCACTACCAATGTCCACTCTTTTTTCGTTAAAATGAAATTCAAAAGGTTGGTTTGATGAGTCCTCCTCTACAAAACTTCATTTATTGCATGAATAACACATACTCGCAACTATAAACAACACTCAATGTCATGCAAATACAAATAATGGCATATATGTAGCTAGGATCAAAAACTTTGCAAAGGTCGATTTATGCATTGCTATAGAGATGTGTCACTATGCACACGATACGAAGAAACATTGAGTTAAAAAAAAACATTTGGACCAAAGCACCTGCACAATGGTTATTAATAAAATTTTAAAAAAAAAACAATTTTTGGCTCAAGAATAGTCTTCAACTTGATGCGTGGCATGATCATGATGTAATCTCCCTCCGTCTTTACAAACATTTGTGGTTTCTCACAACATTTGTCCTCGACGCTTGCGAACAAAATACATATAAAAGTTATTTGCCTTTACATCCTCTTCTCTTCAAATTCTCATCTCATAGTCATAACTAAGCATTATTATGCATGCACATCCTCACCCTATAATATCAATTGGGTCAAGGCATAGAGACAACCATAAAATAACAAATATGTCAAGACACAAATAGTAAGAGACAACTATAAGTAAGTCTTATATTAAATAAATACTATATAAGTCTTGAATTGACACATTGAACGAAGATTTGAAACATTGCATTGATGTGATCTTCTTATCACTCCTTACCGATGTGATTGTAAGGAATTCTTTGAAGGTGAAGTCCATAATTTTAGGCCATCTTCCTCATTATCATGCCTTTTGGTAAGACAATAAGGAGGGTAGTGGCCCGCATCAGCATGGAAAATGGTTTTGACATAGAGGTATAAACATTAATTGTTTTCATTAAATTACTTAAATTTCCTATCCATGACTGCCAAGTCACTGAATTATGGACTAGTATAAAACATAACAAATTTTAGAGCCACGAGCCTTTAATTACTCACACCTAAAACTTTCTCAAATATAGCCATTAATAAACTTCTTTTGGTGTTTTGGTTCAATTTAAAAGGCAGATTGTTGAGACTTAGACATCCACTGAGTTTCGAGGATTCAGTTGACCTAGGCTTGATTTCATTCTCCCTCCATCCAATACATGTATTCTATCACGACAAGTGTTGAACAACAAAATTTGATGTCTCGACCCTGGTTATGCTAGCATTGTTAACTTGCTTGGTATGTAGGATTTTTTTTTAATATTTTCAGAGTTGTGTATTAATTTTTCTTAGGTTCTCAATCCCCATCATTCTTACATCTCTCAAGCTTGGATTTTTCCCTGTCTCCGGTTGAATTAAGTTACCGGTTGGTTATATATATGTTTTCTGGTTGTAGGTTTATTATAGCCTCTTTTTGCTTAGTGGATTCTTCTTGTACATAGTTAACACTAAGTATTTCTCTCATGGTTTTAGTTTTTCTTCAAGACTATATCTAGTTACAACATCATGCACTATGCATAAGATCACGTTGATGCCTCAATATGGTTATTGCATAGTCTAAGTAGTTTTTTTATGTATAATGAAGTGTGCTCCAACTCGAAAAAATACAATAAAATAGAATAGTTGTTATGTTACTGAACTATAAAAATAATATTAAATATATGACAAATTAATGTGTTCAAAATAAGTTTTAATGAAAATATATCTTTTTTTCATGTCGTTATTAAGGAATGCTCAATTGTTTAAAATTGTAAAACATTGAAAAAGCAATATTTATTTTTTTCATTTTTTTAAGTAAAAAAACTTAATTAATTTATACTACAATTATTTAGAAAGGCTTCAAAAATAAATGCCCTCCTTATTGTAATTAAGACCCCCACTGGAGCGAACGAGGGTTTCTATGGCGGTTTCTGTGCGTTCTGCAGGGTAATTTGGTGCAATCGCTTCGGGTCCGGGCGTTGGAATTAAGGTAATCCTGGAGATGGCCGTTACTTTGTTAGGTTGGCTTCTTTTTGTGAGATTCCTGGAGGTTTCTTTCTGGTTTGGTGTCTTGGGTCTGGCTTTTTCTGCTTTCCTGCTTGGTATCCTTCGTCTGCCTTGTTTCCTCGCCACCCTCGCATGTGTGTTGGCTATCATTTGGACTTTTTCGGATTTTTAAGCCGGCCCGCACCTCGCTGTCCAATTGTCGGCTGGAGTCCATCCTCATTGCTGAGGACTAGTACCAACCAGCATAAACAAGTGTGAAGTTTTTTTTCGGGGTCATTGGCAATTGGCAGTGGTTTATCCTCCGGTTTCTGTCGTTGTTGGGGTTGACTTTGATGTTTTTTGTCGTCTTCGCTGTTTTCGTTACCCTAGAAGCTTCTGTTGATTATGTTAATGTATGGCTGTTGTGTACTTGACCCTTTATGCTGCGTATTATACACTGTACGCGATGATGAATTTTGAGGGGGTTTCCGAGCCCGTGACTTTGTGGGTATTAGTTACCTGGCTCGTGAACTGATTGCACGTGATTGTCATTGTCTGTATAGGCTGAGACTATCTTTTTTTTGCCTTTTTCGGGTAGTGTAGGGGATTTTTGGTTTGGGGTTTTTCACTCTCTCCGGGCACTGTTTCCTTATTAGGGTTTTCCGGATTTCTTCTTTTTTCAGCGTTGTGTGGGGACCTTCGTTGTGGTCTTTCCATTTGGGTCTCTCTTTTGGCCGCGGTTTGTTTTTTACCCTGAGGGTTTTTCTCCCGTATTCACTCTCGCCGGTTTCTATGGAGATGCCGTCGTCGGTATCAAATGGCCGGGCAGCTGACAGGTTTCGGAGACAAAGGAAGAAGAAAGCATTAATTGCACGAGAGGGTAAACTCAACTTCGTGGTGGGCAGGGATATTTATATTGATAGGGTTTCTGCACTGTGTTCGCGGGCCCTCATAGGGAGACTTGAATATGCCTCATTGGACAAGAAGCAGTGGATAGCCTGGGCGACCGATCGATGGAAGCCGATTATCAATTATGTGCCTGCTATCAGTCTTTTGGTCAGAGGGTGGATTGTGTTTGTCTTTTTGGAAGATGGACATGCTTCTACCATACTAAACCAGCCATGGAGGGTTGACAGGGGTTCGCTGGTCTTGGACAGGTGGCACGTACACTTCGACCCGGCGAGGGAGCGTATTAAAAAACGGCACCTCTGGGCTCTTTTGCTGGGTCTTCCTTTTCCCCTATGGAACCGTGCTGTACTTACGGGCCTGGGTGACACGATTGGCCGCTTCATTGCCATCGACGAGGATTTCATGAACGTCTTTGACAAGAGGATAGCACGGATCTTGGTGGAAATTGATATTTCTAGCGGATTACCGGCTGACATTGATATTCATTGTGATGGGGCCATCATTTCCCAGCGCATCGATTTCCAGGGTGTTCCTTTTCGGTGCTCTTGCTGTCGGAGTACTGGGCACTTGAGGAAATATTGTCCAAACTTGCGTCGATCATCACGTTCTTCGGGTTCCAGCACACACTACGATGATCTTTCGACACCCATATCGACTCCTGCTTCTGATCAGGTTAGACGAGCATCGATACTTCCTATATCTGCTTGTGATAATGTGAAAGAAGCTTGTGTTTTATTTGACAACGCATATAGCTCTGAGATTGCTTACTTGGATTCTTTTGCGCCGGGTGTTGAATCAAACAAGACTATTGGCCCGTGCTCACCTGTTCTGTGTCCTAGTGCTGGGGTTGAGGGCACGGTTTTGCCATCCATAATGCCCACTAATCTTGTGGGGTCATGTGCATTGGGTCGACCTGTTATCGCTCATCATAACATGCCCTTGAGGGACTCTCACGATCCGCTTGTGGGCCCTGCCTTGTCTTCTGGAACTGTTGAACCGGTTTTTCCTTCTAACTGTACTGGTGCTGATGAACCTGTGCTACCCACGAACCCGTCTCTTTGTCTGCCATCTGTTCCTGTACCTTCTGGTATACCTTATATGACATCTCTCGTTGGGGAAGTGGAGATTGTTGTTACTACCTCTGAAGGTTCTGGTCTATCAAAGCACTCCCATGGTGCTCTTTCAAACCTGCATGGGCAGGACTTTTCTTTCTCCCTTGATAATTCTAATGGGATTTGTGATACTACTGGATGTCCTCCTTTGAACTCATCGTCTCTGCTGGCACATACTCCCGTATCCTTTGATCGCCCTCATCACCTTCCTACCTCTAGCACCTGTCCTCCCGATTCATCTCCCATCGTGGAATCTGATTCTTGCCCTGTGGACGAGATCCAACCCCTTTTCTCTCAGGAGGAATTCCCTCCACTTGTACCCCCGGCTTCACCTTCTGTATCCTCTCCCCTTAGTCCAACGGATGCTCCGTCTTTTTCTGATCCATCTCTCCTAAAAACGCTGAACATTTTCTCCGATAAATCCCCACTTACACCTTCGGTCCTCCCCCTAGACTCTATCAGATTCGACAATGTCACTATTAGGAAGAAGAATAAAAAACTTCCTAGGTCGGCCCTGCCGGAATCCCTTGCCCCCGCTCCTCACACTCCTGTCTCAACTCGTCTGAAGAATGCTGCACGGAAGACTGTTTCCTCTTGCCACGGGGTTCTTAGAGCATCAACCCCTTCCCATCCGGTTTCCTGATGCGTATACTTTACTTGAATGTTCGAGGGTTAGGAGGGTCAGCCAAGCAGAAAAGCCTTCGTAATTTATTTTTGTCTCTCTCCCCGGATGTGATATTATTACAGGAAACTATGACCAGTTCCTACCCGGCACTTTTTGCCTTCTCCAAGATTTGTCCGGGCTGGGAATTTTGCGCCCTCGACTCTTCCGGACTTTTTGGAGGTATCCTCTCTGGATGGAATCCACATGTGATCAGATGCAAAGCATATCATACCTTGGCTGGAATATTACTCAAGGTTTCTATGCGGGGGGATCATGTGCCTTTTTCCATTCTTAATGTCTATGGTCCCTACCTTCACCGGGATACTTTCTGGAATTCTGTTGCTGTAGGAGGTCTTCTCTCTTTCCCGAACCTGATACTGGCTGGTGATCTGAACTTTACCCTCAATGCCTCAGAAATATGGGGTACTAAAGCTCTCCTTGACCCTTTGGGACCTACTATTTATTCCCTTCTCTCTGCCCATCACCTTGTTGACATTGCTCCTCCATGTGCCGGACCCACTTGGCGGAATGGTAGATCGGGGGAGGATGGCATATCTAAGAGATTGGATCGATTTCTTCTAAATGATCAACTCATTAGAATCCTCCCCAGACACCGGTTGTGGACTCACCGTGTGAGTATCTCTGATCATTTTCCTATTCTGCTCGAATGGGGGGAGACACAGAGTCAGTGCCAATACCCTTTCAAATTTAATCATTCATGGCTTGAATTTGAGGGTTTTTGTGATATGATTCATCACTCTTGATCCAGCCCCCCTCTGGAAGTTTCACTGGATTCTATGAAAATATTCTCTTCCCAGCTCCGTATCATAAAAGATAAGGTTCGACTGTGGAAAATGGAGGAGACTAAGAATATGAAGGCCAATTTGAACCTCCTGGAAGTTGAGATGAATGCTCTACTTAACTTATCACAATCTACGATCTTGGATCGGGACTGTCAAAGCAGATTAAATGACTTAAGAGCTGAAATAAAAAAAATCCTGCTACATGAAGTCAACTCTGCTAGATTGCAGAGCAGGATCTTATGGGCAAAACTAGGAGATGCCAATACCAAGTTTTTCCATGCTGTGGCCTCTGCTAGGAAGAACCAGAATGCCATCTGGTGTCTGCAGGATGAAAATGGTAACTGGATATCGGAGGATAAGGGACTAAAGGATATGGGGGTCAAACATTTTAAAGAGATTTTTGCTGATGATGGTATGACCGATCTTACTGCCCAGCTGAGAGTTATCAAACTCTTTCCCTCATATCTCAATGAGGATGACCGTGGTGCCTTTACTGATCCGGTTTCCCTCTCTGAGATTGAGGCTGCTCTAAAGAATTTTAAAAAGGATAAGGCCCCGGGGCCTGATGGTTGGACAGTAGAGTTTTATCTGTGCTTTCTGGATCTTCTGGGACCTTCTTTGATGAACCTTGTGGAATCCTCTCGCATCTTGGGAAGGGTCTTAACAGCCATTAACTCTACCTTCATTGCACTTATACCTAAAGTTGATCATCCCATAAATTTTGGGGATTTCCGTCCCATTTCTTTATGCAATTTGTGTTATAAACTGATCTCGAAAGTGGCTGCCCTGAGACTTAAGCCATTCCTGGACTCTTTCATCTCTCCTTAGCAGTTTGGCTTCCTTAAGAATCGACTTATCCATGGACCAGTGGCCATCACTCAAGAAGTTCTACACTCTGTTAAGCTCTTGAAAAAATCTGCACTTATTCTGAAGTTGGATCTTACTAAAGCTTTCGACAGGGTTAACTGGACTTACATCAAGCTGCTCCTTATTCAGATTGGGGTGCCTCTTGTGGGGGTAAACTGGATTATGGGGTGTATCACTTCCGCAAATTTTGTTGTCATTGTCAATGGGTCTCCTTCATCCTTCTTTCCGGCTTCCAGGGGCATTAGACAGGGCTGTCCATTGTCACCTTTACTTTTTATTTTAGTCATTGAAGGTCTAAGCCTTCTTATTGTTGATGCTAAGAGGAATGGACTCATTAAAGGTATCAAGATCTTGGAACACCTTGCTATCACACATCTACTATTTGTAGATGATGTGATTCTTTTCGGAATGGGAACATTTGAGGATTGGATTGCATTTAAGGTGATACTTGATACATTCTGTGAGGCCTCTGGTATGATGATCAATATAAACAAATCCAGTTTCCTTCACTCGGATGTGGATGATGAGGTCTTAAGAAGAATTTATGATATTATGCCATACCGCTTTTCCCACCTCAATCTTGGCTTTTCCTACCTTGGCTTTTTCTTGAAGCCCTCTAGCTACCTTGTTAAGGACTGGTATTGGTTTATCTCTAAGTTTGATTCTCGCATTAACCACTGGTCCAACAGGCTATTCTCCTTGGGTGGTCGTTTGGTTTTAATCCGTTCTGTACTTACCAGCTTGCCGGTCTATTGGTGTGCACTTTTTCCTATCCCTGCTTCCATCTTGGATAAGCTTAGGCAACTTATCTTCTCTTTCCTTTGGGGGTCTACAGCAAAAAAGAAAAAGTTTCACCTGGTTGATTGGCATGTGTTGGCTCGTCCTATCTCATTGGGAGGTTGGGGTATAAAACACCTGCCTCACTTTTGTTGTTCATTAAGGATGAAGAATTTTTGGTACGCCATGAACAATCCTGGTATTTGGAACATACTTCTGAGGACTAAGTATATGAAAAATTTATCACTGCAGTCCTGGTGCAGGCTCAAAAAGTTCAGACTTGTCAAGGTATCCACAATATGGAAGGG
>LPNX010324585.1:27449-51503 GCA_001517045.1 Pseudotsuga menziesii | reverse complement strand
AATAAGTCTGTATATGAACAGACTTAGTCTTTCTTCTTCTTGCTATTATTGCTGGCTGTTATGTCTGTGTGTTATGTTTCTGTATGAATGTTGTTCTGTCTTGCATGTTGGTTCAGCAGGTTGTAGTTGTGATACTGTCTGTTGGTTGTTTTTTATGTATGTATTATGGGTTGAAGGACTTCCATATGGCAGGGTGGAATGAATATGGACAGCCTGGACTGTCAACAAGCAATGTATAATATGTCTTTTTGATTCATTTGAATATCAAAGACTGGTATTTTTTCCTCTGAAAAAAATTAAGACCCCCGCCGTGGAATAGTTAAATGTACTTGTATTTGCTTCAACAAAATAGAGACCTAAAATGAACGTTTTACGTAACTTCAAAAAAAGACAAAACTAAGTGTATCACGTTTAATTTGATCAAATAATATTACCATACCTTAGCTTGTTATATGCGTCCTTTGGCTAAGATCCTCGGACATGGCATTGTTCAATCTTGTATATACACACTCTTTGAGTTATTATGTCATGGTAAATCGGTCGTGAGTATTAATTCAATTCATTTAGATATGGGTAAAAAAATTCTATCTTCTAAAGTTTGTATTAGTTTTTATTAAATGTAATGGAATTTAGACTATGGTTTGGTAATATTTAAAATATTTAATTATTATTTTTAGTTGTTATTGTCTATTTTTTTAGATAACTATTGGTTTGTGGATATGGCGTTGCTCTTGGTTCGTGTGCCCTAGGACCGGGCGGCGATGATGATATCAGCAATTGCCCATCCCTAAAAGTAAACCTATCAACATTGGGAAGTGATGGCAATTAATAATATGATATAAGACAAATAAAATACATTAAAACATACTGACCAAGCATATCAAATTGTACAAAGTGTCAAGTTTTTTTAATCTCAGTGTGAGCTTAGGGTTACCAAGCTCAATTCTTGCAGGTTTCCAGTTACAGATTGCATCAACATTTATGGGTATGGTTTTGGTAGCGCAGAAAGTAAATCTGTCAACAATGATTCAGATCACAAGCTGGGTATGGTTTTGGTAGAACAGAAAGTAAATTTGTCAACAATGATTCAGATCACAGTATCACACGCTGCAGTGACGACAATTAATAATATGGTATAAGACAAATAAAATACATTTGACCAAGCATGTGTCAAGCTGTTTTAATCTTAGTGCCAGCTTAGGGTTACCAAGCTCAAACTTTGTAGGTTTCCAGCGACAGATTGCATCAATATTTTTGGGTATGGTTTTCCTACTTGGATATTTCCTAGCTTGAATGTTGATATATATAAATTTTCATGAATTTGATGGATTAGACATGAACATGTTTCTGCTGCCATTCATGGGTGTAACTCTGGTAATACCTGAGTCTGAGAGTCCGTAGAAATCTATTTTGACGCACCTAAAATCCACCCAAAATTTACAAGACGCCTTCTCGCACCGATATATAGAATGACCAGACTTATTATTCTCATCGCCGGCACTACAATAGTATGCTTCCCCTTCGAAATCCCCCATCACAAAATTCAGTTTGTGATGTGCATGCCCACCATATTGTGAAGCAACATTTTCCAATTTCTTTGTATAAATTTATCAACGATTAAATAAGCAAGAGACATTTAGGCTTTGAGGAAAGTTTTAATTAGTGGTTGTGTGCATGGATATAGGCGTTAACCTTTCTAAAGGTAGTTGGAGTGGCTTTTTTTTTTTGAATTTTATCCCAGTGAAGAGTGACTATAGTGGGGATTGAGAAGAACTTATAGAGACAATAACAATATTTGTAAATATTGTAATGAATTCCTATCATTTTACAGATGTTATTCTGTTCTGTTTTTCATGTTTAATTGTTGGGGATTGAGAAGAACTTATGGAGACAATAACAATATTTCTAAATATTGTAATGAATTCCTATCATTTTGCAGTTGTTATTCTATTATGTTTTTCATGTTCAACTATTGTTGTATTGCCAAACTTGTGATGAATTATTGTACAGCCACAAGGCAATTTTTTGTGGTTTATGATGAAGTGTTGATGCTCGCTTTCTGGTTCCATCATCCATGTTTATGCAAGCCGAGTACATTGCATACTTTGAAAAGAAAAATAACCACAAGGAGGATAATTAGCACGTTGTTGAATTGCAATAATTCATGGCAAACACAAGAGGTATGTGCTCAATTTTATAATTTATTATGTTACTTTCCGTTTCTGTTATAATGTATTAAACAAAGAGTAGAATAGGCGAAGGAAACTTCGTTTATGTTAATGCCATTGTTTTTCTCTTTTGAAACATAAAATTACTCAATTTCATTTTATAAGTGTACTTTATTTTATTTTAGTAATTTGTTTATTAATGAAAATTTATGAATGGTATAAAATTAAATAAGTATACGTTTATTTTAAAAATATGGTTTATTAAGTATTAAAATAGATTTAATTTTTGGAAGTGTATATTTTTTAATCTTAAAATTTTTATAAAGAAATGTTTAAGATTGATTTATGTTTTATCATTTATTTTTATTTTATAGATTAATATTATTTGATTTTAAATTTGTATTTTCTAAAAATTACTTTTAATTTGGTTTAATCTTCTCCTTCATACAACTGAAGTTTTATGATTAAATACTTATTTATTTAAATCAATGCTTTGTTCATTAAATAATAAATATTATTTAGTCTTCCCAGCATTCTTCTTAAGGTGATCAATTACCAGGATATAACGCTCCTCAATAATGCTTGCTTAGTCTTGTGGACAGGCGCTTGTTATAGACAAAAAATTGCACAATGCAGCTCACAAATTACTAGTGCATCAGGCGCTCATGTGCCACCAAAAGTAAAAGTAAGTAATTAAGTAATTTGCATCTCCTACCATAAGTAAGTAATTAAATAATTTGCATCTCCTCATATTTCTCAGTGGGCAAAGACTTGGTTCTCATGATGTGTGATTTCAGCCTCCAAAGTGTTTTTATCATGGGAGGCGGCGAAGGCTCCACATCCCAGGGAGATATTACGGCACAAAAACGTCAAGAAAGTAGTGATGCTCGATAAGGTTTAACCGGCCATCTCCATTAATTGCATAATCTATAAATGTAAATGAGTTATGTCAGCATACTGACACGTACATTATTGAGTGTATAGGAAATAAATCTAGGTGCAGATCTATTGCCAATTGAAAAGGGTTGCTAATTCTTCCGAATCAAATTTAAATTCGCAATCACTCGCCGATCTACCTATTGATAGATTGGAACAAGGAATCGATCTGCTTTCTATTGTCAAATCCTTACTATAAGGCAAGATCATATAGAATTCCAACAAGCTTCATTCTTCGATCGATCTACACTAGTCAGTCTTGCCACGATCCTACATCCATAGCGGACTGCTCTTGTGCGTTCAAGAGACCTGCAATATTGAAGTATAGAGAAAGGAAGCCAAGTATGTGAAGCGCCATTACTAGAGCCCTGATTTAGGAAGAGGAAAAGGCATATGAAAAAGTTATAATCAAAGCATTATACATGTCATGTTGCAGGTGGTGGCCTGTACGTGAAGCTTGAGGCATTGTCAATTTAGCTGAGAAATCTGGAGAAGTTTTTATGCACAAAACTTATTAGTGTGGTTCGACTTTCTACATACGAATTCTCTAAGCAGAACGTATAACATATATCTGATAGTGCTTTCCTTTCGATAGTTTAAATATGCTCATTGTTATTGTAAAACTATTCAGTGTAATTTTTTTTTGTTTTTTTCTTGTTATAATTTGATTAGTTTTGCTAAAAATAAAAGCCTATAATTTGAATACAGTGAACAGTTAAGATAAGTCCGTGGATGAATTATATTCACGAAAGTCCATTCTTGGGCTTTAAATACAGTGATCAGTTAGATAAGTCTGTGAATGAATTATATTCACGAAAGTCCATTCTGGGTGAACTTAACGTCGTTGTAAATTTTCTTATAAATGCAAAGACCATTCACAATCTTTACTTCATCGCTAACTCAGAAAGACAATGCAATTTCATGGTGACAAAACCAAAGTGCTCAAAAGACAATTCAATTTAAGACTTGCTTGTATTTGTCAATGGCAATGATGACGCACTCCAATTATATATATTTACATAATTGATATATACCAAATTGAGTAAAGCCATGGATTGTGTTCAATGTAGTCTTTCACTTATGCTTTTGTTCGTCAACCAAACTTTAAAAGAAAAATTGCAAATACTTTTTCTCTTTTCCTATCTAATATATATTTTCTAATATTTAGTTTTTAGTTTTTTTTTATGGGAAAGAAAAATAAAAATAAATACATTAAAATACTAATAATATATTCATAACATTATTACATTTTAATATTAATCATATTTTAAATCAATACATATTCAAAATTAATTAATAGAAATCACACTTCCCATACATTAATAGAAAGCAAATCTTTTATATAAATTGTTATGTCATTGCACCTGTTATATATGAATAGCTTATTAGTATTAAATCATTTAGATATGAGATTTTTTTATTAAATGTAATAAAAAAATACAATTATTTGAAGGCTAATTGGTGTTTGGTTGGTGATGTTAGTCTCGATATTTGCTTCCTAACATTGGCGATAGAGATAGCAGGCCTAGAGTTTTCAACAACCTTATTTACCCATCATAAATTTCTCCATGATGATAGTTAAAGTTTCTCTATAACTTTAGTTTTATAACAATAACTATTAATAAATGTGGTGACATTGCCACCTAATGGCTCTTGTTGACATAGAAATTATGAAAATTATATATTAATAAGATGTTATGAAAAATATTAATATTAAATTAAAAACAAAGTAATGGAATTATTGATAATATTAATATTAATAAAATTATTTACATTTTATAATATTATTATTAATATTAAGATATTTTAATATTAATATTTAGAAATATTAATATAAATAACAATATTAGATTAACTTTAATTAAATCATAAAATATTTACAACACTACTTATAGTAGAGTGGGTCATATACTATGTCCTAACCTATTAGCTCCACCCATTTCTCACCTTATAACTATAGTGTAGCCTTAAACCATAAAGTATTCCCATTACTATTTATATTAGAGTGGGTCATCCACCATAGCCTAACATGTTAGCTCCACCATTGTTCACCCTATACCTATAGTGTAGCCTCACTTATCTCGACCACTGCACCATATAGGTAGATCTGCCACACTACTTACTTGGTTGTATTCATAGTACCGGACTTATCCAAGCTTGAAGCTAACATTTATGTTATGGATTTCCTTTACTTATGCCCTTCATTGTAAGATTTACTTATGGCATGCTATGTACTAATCTCCTAGCATATATGTCATTGACACATTTTTATATGATATCCTATAGGACCATAATATATACAAATTGAACCTAAGTATTCCTCTCATCCTTCACCCAAGTACACTAAGCCACTTATCTTCAAACTCTTACGTTACAAACACTTTGTCTTCGAAATACCATACCTACAATCAAACAATGACTCCCCCCTTATTCATTTAATAGAGGCCTGCGGCCTCTATTAAATCGAACAGAGGCCTGCGGCCTCAATTTCTTATTTCACTGTGAAGGCCACGATATCGGGACTGCGAAAAATCGCACCAGCAATTTGAGTTTGAGACTTCGGAGGGGAATTTGCAAGGGACAATTCATAACTTGGATCCAATGGAAGGTAAGTACTCATTTCCTTCAAAATTGCTTTCAATTTTTGTTTATGTTTGTTAATTTTATAGTTTTTGTTATTTTTAAAACGAATTAAATCAAACAATGAAATATTAAAACAATTTTGAATTTGTTGTTCTAATTTTAAGATAGAACAAAATTGTTGAATATAATGTGCAAAATGAACCCACTAATAACCAAGAACCAAACTCAAACACAAACCCAAACACGAAGGGGGAACAAGACTAGAATTTAGAGATTCTAGCTCGTTTGGGTGCATTGAGGCGCCTTAGCTCATTGTTTAGAGGGGGGGGCATTTGAGACAATCATTAGCCAAGGCATTGGATACCATAACAAACACAATTGCCAATTCTCGGGGAGCACTGTACAACATTAGCTCATACAAAGAATCCATGAGGAAATACTATTCTGATGGTTTGAGCTATAAAGACATAAAAAAAACTAAAGATGACCAAATACCAATTGTTTTCATTATTTCGGGACCCTAGCACTGGATTGGTTCCACCCACCAGTTGAGCACACATTTCCATAGTCTGGTGCGTGGAACCGAATGTGAAATCCAATTGGATGGATAACTGGTACATGGTCTTCGAAGAAGACCCTCATGGGAATAAAGACATCCCATTCTATTTCATGAGGAAGTTGTATGCAGAATTTATCTTGGGGAAATATGTTAACTATTTTGATATTTTAGGGTTCCAAGGTGTGGATCATGGGATGCCCCAAGATAGGGAAGGGGCTAGGAATTATTATAACTGTGTGCCATGTACTCCACGCACACCAAAACCCCCTAGGGTATATCCTCCTATGGTTCCTATGATTGGTGATACACAGGAGGCCTTATTTGACTTGGCAGATACATTGCTTCAACATGGGACTATTGTATAAGGCAATGTAGGCCAAGGGGTTGGCACTTATAATGAGGCAAGCACATCCCACACTTAGGATCCACATACTAGGTCTCTAGACGGTACAAGAGGTACATATCACACTAGAGACGGTGAGGGTTCAGAGCATCATGATATTCCACACCCCTGCACAGTGTGTGGAGGAATATGCTATGGGCCTGCTTTAGAGCTCCGGGATGATGGAGTGCTTTGATATGTAAGTAAAACTCATTCTTTTCATATTATATTTTGTTTTATATCACAATTTTAAATTGTTTCGTAATTTATTTCTATTTAATTATCTAACAAATTATGTGAACAAATATACAGATGGTGTCCCATCACACCCCGGATTCGCATAGTCCAATTATTGATGTTGATAACATTGATGCAGTGGTCAATGTTGCATATGGTTTTGGTGCTTCACCATTAGCTGTAAGAAATTTACTTTTTAATGTGTCATCATTATTTACATATTTATAGTAGATATTGCAACATTCAATGCGTCCTAATCTGGATACGATATGTTTTATGCATGGTGGGCAGGATGAGTTTGTGGAATCCCAGACAAGTCCCTCACATGTAGAGGAAGATTCCCAGACACAAGTATTATTTTAATTATGCTTTTAATAATTCAACATGTATGCTTTTAATTATTCAAAATTTTCTAATTGTATGTTTATGTTTTGTTACATGATATCTATGCCAGTGGAACGACCTTTTTTATTGGTGATCCACCTCTCCCCCACCCAAGGTACATGCATGTTTCACTTTCTTTGAAAAAATCATTTTTCATCCATCTTGTATATGTTTCGTTTTCTTTGTATTATCTGACATTGACTTATGTTACTTTATGCATGCATCTATTGAGCTAGTGGTGCTTAAAGAGCACCAAATCTAGGTTTTTGGTGACCCACCTCTCCTCCCCCCCAAGGTACATGCTTGTTTATGTTTCTTTGAAAACGTCATTTCCGATCCATGTCGTATATGTCTCGTTTTATTTGTATTTTCCAACATTAACATATGTTACTTTATGTAGGCATATAGTGAGCTAGTGGCTATTGAAGAGCACCAAATATAGGTTGCTGGTGACCCACCTCTCCCACACCCCCAGGTACATGTATGTTTCGCTTTCTTTGAAAACATCATTTTCCATCCATGTAGTATATATGTCTCATTTTCTTTTTATAATCTGACATTGAAATATGTTACTTTATGTAGGATTCTAGTGAGGCGGTGGTGCTTAAAGAGCACCAAATCGATGTTGTTAGTGACCCACCTCTGACCCCCTACCAAGTACATTTATGTCTCGCTTTCTTTTAATTGTGATTTTAATGATTCAACATGTACTTTTTTAATTATTTGAAATTGTCTAATTGTATATTTATCCTTTTGTACGTAGGAACATCATTTTGGTTATGTTGTCCATCGAGTGGCCTTCATCGCTAATGCATATAGAAATCCTTTTAGCCTGTTGTTAGTTGTTCCACCCACTGGTTACACACCTCTTCACGACCCCTAGGTATATTTATATATTGTTTATCTTTCTTATATTACTTTTTGTACATGCAAGTATATTTTTCCTTGTTTCCCCCATTGATATGTTGACATTGACATATATATTACTTTATGCAACTTGATAGTGAGCGAGTGGTGCTTCAAGAGCACCCAATCGGGGTCGTCACTCACCCACCTCTCCCTCCCCCAAGGTACATGTATGTCTCTCTTTCTTTGAAAAATTCATTGTCCCTACATGTAGTATAGTTTTATTTGTACATGCAAGTATGTTTTTCATGCACCCATTGATTTGTTGACATTGACATATATATTTTTTTATGCAGCTTGATAGTGAGCAAGTGGTGCTTGAAGAGCACCCAATCAGGTTCGCTACTAGTGAGGCACCATCACTTACACCATGACCCACCATAAATTACTCGCGTACAATAAGTAAAAATGATATATTGGTTTGGATCAATTTGAACAAATGTACATAGAATTTTTTAGGTTGGTAAAATATCTTATGAATTTTGGTTTGTCTCCAGTCTCCGCAAATGAGATCTATCCCTCTTGTTCAGCATTGGGGATCACCAATGAGCAGCGGAAAAATAAATATAGGCTTCTCACAAGACATTGACAGTGGCAATGAAAGGGGGGATAAATAGAATTAATGTATAAGGGGGATACATACATGTAACATTTTTTTTGTATACACACAGATGTACAGTTTGATCCACTATTTTTTATTATGGCCATATGGCATGCCAATTTTTAAAACATTATTTTTATGTATATAATATAAAGAAAGGTTCAAATTTATATATATGGTTGACTTGATTTTGGAACATGATATTTATTGTATGCCTTATATATGGTTGACTTGATTTTGTAACATGATATTTATTATATGCCTTATATATGGTTGACTTGATTTTGGAACATGATATTTATATTAACATATCTTAGTAACTATTTAAATATTTCCAATACTTCAAGGAAGAATTTATGACTTATCCAACAAAGATCAAGTAACCATTAAGTAAGCCATGGGAGATAATCACTAGACATCACATCATAAGTTGTTCAGGACATCCTACAAAGATAATAAAAAATTCATACAATACCAAGACAAATGAATTGTATCTATGAGAATCAAAAAGATATATAACTTTAGAAATCCATCCTTAATGAAATACCAAGATCATGGTTCAATTAACAACCCATGTAAGACTATCATCAACTTTTTAACATCCTAACCATACCATACACTAACATCATAACACCATAGCCATACCACTAACATCATATGATCATACATGTGTTTCTACTTCTAAGTCATGCATGCATGTGAACTTCCACTTGTGATCCATGTTCAACCCTATTCATTTTGTTTCATGTATATAAACCTAGAGAGTTCAGGAAACCCTAGCTATATCATAACCATACCATAAACTACCTAAATTCCATACACTAACATCATAACATCATAGCCATACCACTAACATCATACATGTGGTTCTACTTCTAAGTCATGCATGCATGTGAACTTCGAGTTGTGATCCATGTTCAACCCTATTCATTTTGTTTCATGTATCTAAACCTAAAGAGTTCATGAAACCCTAGTTATATCATAACCATACCATAAACTACCTAAATTCCATACACTAACATCATAGCACTAACATCATAACATCATCGCCATACCACTAACATCATAACATCATACCATACCATACCATACTAACATACCATACTAACATCATGCCATACACTAAAATCATAAGAATACCATGTACACGATCCTAGACTATCCTAGAACCTTACCCTACCATATTTACCTCAAACTACAAATTCCAAGTTTAAATAATTTATTTAATGTTGCTTTTTAACCAAATCTGAAGTTTGTTAAAATTCTTATTACATGCTATGAAGGTGCATTGATTAGACATAAAGGGTAAATCATAAGTCCATCGAATATCATACATTGGTGCTTGAAACTTGATACAAAACACATACAAATCTTAAATCTATACTAGTGATTTCAATTGACAATGGAATAAAATTGTTCACATAAGTATCTTAATTGTTCCTTATTCATTTTGTTTCGTGTATGTGCATAGCCTAGGTATATGGTTATAAAACCCTGTTTCCATATCATAAAGTTTTCTCAACCCTAGTTATAACATGCAATTTGTAGTTCATGAAACCCTAGTTGGTTTTCAATTTGTACATGTACTTGTGTTTCTAATTCCATCTCATAACTTGTAAAGAGGTCATAAAACCCTGGTTCCATCTCATAACTTTTAAATAGGTCATAAAACATATCTAATGATATAAACCTAAAGAGGTCATATAAACCTTACTGGGTTTTGCTGCTTATTCATGTACATGTGTTTATACTTATAAGTCATGCATGCATGTGAACTTCCACTTGTGATCCATGTTCAACCCTGTTCATTTTGTTTCATGTATGTGCATAGCCTAGGTATATGGCCTTTTGATTTCTACTTAAATAATACTAACCAATCTAATTTGATCTTCAAACCTAAAGAGTTCATAAAACCCTAGTTGCATCTCATAAAGTTTTCTCAACCCTAGTTCTAACATGCAATTTGTAGTTCATGAAACCCTAGTTGGTTTTTAATTTGTACATGTACTTGTGTTTCTAATTCCATCTCATAACTTTTAAAGAGGTCATAAAACCCTAGTTCCATCTCATAACTTGTAAATAGGTCATAAAACCAATCTAATGATATAAACCTAAAGAGGTCATATAAACCTTAGTGGGTTTTGCTTGTTATTCATGTACATGTGTTTATACTTCTAATTCATGCATGCATGTGAACTTCCAGTTGTGATCCATGTTCAACCCTACTCATTTTGTTTCATGTATGTGCATAGCCTAGGTATATGACTTTTTGTTTTCTACTTAAATGATAATAAACAATCTAATTTTATCTTCAAACCTAAAGAGGTCATAAAAGCCTAGTTCCATCTCATAAATTTTTCGCAACCCTAGTTATAGCATGCAATTTGTATTTCATGAAACCCTAGTTATAGCATGCATTTTGTAGTTCATTAAACCCTAGTTATAGCATGCAATTTGTAGTTCATGAAACCTTAGTTATAGCATGCAATTTGTAGTTCATCAAACCCTAGTTGGATTTCAATGTTTACATGTACATGTGTTTCTAGTTCCATCTCATAACTTGTAAAGAGACCATAAAACCCAAGTTCCATCTCATAACTTGTAAATGGGTCATAAAACCTAAAGAGGTCATAAAAAGGTCATAAAACCCTATTTTGTAGTTCCATGTCTCAATTTGTGAACCCTGGTTTTATTATGTGGGTTGTTGGCTTATACTATAGTATGAGAAGGAAACTGAGCAAAACCCTAGTTTACGAAATCAAATCGCAATGAATTCACTAGGCCTTGAAAACAAGTAGGAGAGGGCCACCTAGAGGTAGTCGCATGCCATGAGACCAACGAAGTTGACGGTTCTATGATCTGACCTTCGTTTTTTTAGTTATGCCCAGTTGAAAGTCGCATGGAAATGTCATTTAGGGACACTTGGTGACTTTCAACCCGAGAGTGAAAAACCAAACGGAGTATCAAAATTGCATTTCGTTGGCTCCTGCAAGTCTTTATGGGAAAGGTCGATATGGGAACCCTACCAGCACTGGCACGGTCGAGGGTTTTCATGCATTGACCCACCAATGCTAGAGTTTCATTGAAGGAAACTGAGCAAAACCCTATTTTTATGAAATCAATGCACAATGAAGTCACTAGGCCTTGAAAACATGGGGGAGAGGGCCACCTAGAGGTAATCACATGCCAGGAGACCAACGTAGTCGACGGTTCATCGATCCGACCTCCGGTTTCCGAGTTATTTTGAGTTGAAAGTCGCATGAAAATATCATTCAGAGACCCTTGGTGACTTTCGGTTCGAAATAGAAAAACCAAACAGAGCAACAAAATTGCATGACGTTGGCTCCTGCAAGTCAGTATGGGCAAGGACGATATGGGAACCCTACCAACATAGGCACCATCAAGGGTTTTGCAGAGTTGACCCACCAATGGAAGATTTGGCCCAGCAATGTAATTAAATGTACATCAATATAAAAAACATCAAAAAAAATCAATTTCAACAACTCGAGAGCATGTTATTTTCCGATTTCTATTTGTTCGTGTCTAAAGACACCGAATTTTTCTTGGCGCCTCCAATGTGCCATAGATGGTGTTTGTATTCTAGGCACACGAAAGGATAAACATTAGTGCTCTCATAAGAAAATAAAGAGAAAATAATGATAATGTGCAAACATGATTTATAGATAACTCACCTGCGGTTGTACAATCGTGTTTAGAGTGTCCAGTATCCTCTAAATAATATTTTTTCTATGAATGGTATCCACTAATCATATGTTTATTATAGTGGGAATAAAATCAGGCTAAATAATTGAAATTGTGCTTCAGCATGCACTTTAAAGGTTAAATAACGCACCTGACAATCTAGCAACACTGGACTATCTAGTAACACTTGACAATGCACTTAGTCAAGTAGGCCATCTGGATCATCTCTGGTGCTGATGGTGTCCATCAATATTCTGTGCTCTATATGAGGTAGAAAGTATCGTACATGTGACCTATTTTTGTTCGATAGTGTGCGCAACTTGATGTTTATACCAACTACTAGGTTGGTGAAGTGGTATATAATACCTCTTGGTCTATAATCCTGATATCCATACCCACCCTTCCTTTTATGTTGTGCTGCTAGTGTCAAGTACTCCCCTTTTATAACCATCAAGCCAGTTGGGAATTCAATATTTTCATCTTCTGTAACATGTTCAAGAATGGTTTGTTTCCCATCTAAGCAATGTGCCAAACAATAACTAGAGTTAGAACCCCATTCATTTTTTTTGGGGGAAACCACTACATATATCTTATCTATGAAAGGAAATAGGTCAAGTTAACAATACATAAATTAAATTTCTAATTTAGGTACTAGTAATTCACTTTTTTGTACCTACTTGTATGAGATCCTACATGTAATCATAGTCTATAGAAATGTGTGTCTGGTTATCTTCCAAATGGTCTATTTCATTAACCCCCATGAAATCAATGCCAAGTTTCACTCAATCCCATGTATCAACTGTATCTATATACTCACAATCATCCCATTCATTGATGCTACAAGAACAGCAAAAGAAAACCTTCAATCTTATCCAAATTTGTAGGGTCGATTTTTCTATGCTTCTAATTGAATGAAACTATCGAGTTCCATGCACTGTGTTCACCCGATGTGTTTAGGATCGGTCCAAAATTTTCACCTCCCAGAATATTCCCTACACTAGGTGTTTCCTTGTTTTTTGTTCTCCCATGACAGATGAAAACCATTTCACTATAGATGTATCGTCTCAAAGGAGAGCACCTATAAACTTCATCTTTTTCCCTTCGAAGGGTGGTTTTTATGCATGCACCAGCACCATCATGCTCTCCTTTTTCATGCCTAGTTTCAAAGTAGTTCCATAAATGTGGCACCTTGTATTTTATGTGTAACAAACACAACCATTGAAATACACAGGCATTCTTGAACTGTACAACACAACCATCTAAACAAATGAAATGATGATAAAATGGTATATCCATAGCTATCGCATGATCATAGAATAATTTAAAGCAATGTTGCATGTAATGGATGCCATGGGTCTGGTCGTCACTTATCTAGAAGTGACTTTCTTTCAGTATCACACATTTCTCTTCATTGATATCTGGCCCATGTCAATATGTGATATGGAACATTATGCTCACCTACTCTTAGTGATAGTATTGACTTTGTATTTCATTTTGTTGTTGTAGGGTGTAATTTTCTGAAAATTCAACCACCGATAGTATTGTTCTGAGATGGAAGGTGTCCCGACATATTCTAAATTACTCATCATGCCACCATGCCATATCGACATGTTGGATGTACTGTTGGATCTTTCCACGAAACTCTGAAATAAAATCGCATACTTGCACCTGGTGTAAAAAAAATAGTGTTATAAAACAACATAAAAAGATGTACATGTAGTCACCAACTTAATGTACATGAAGTCACCTGTGAAGTCACCAATTTAATCTTCTTGATTTCTTTCCCATCATGTAGCTGACATGTCTCATACTGATAGTTCTTATTCTTGACAATTGCATTCCCAAATGCTTGACCTTCACTCTCATGGATGCAATCAGACCATAATGATAGCCCTCCACAATTGTTGCAAGAACCCTCTACACATTGTTTTAAGTAATGTGTATGCCCATATTGCCTTAGACACATCATGTTATGGATGAAATCTCTGGATGACATTGACGGTATTGTACTTGAGCATTCATGCACATGGTTGGGATGCAAAAAATGATGTATATGTGAAAATGTATGATAATACATATCAAACTCTATGTGGTATCTACAAGAGCAAGTGTTATAGATGGTATTGATTCTAACATACCAAGGCTTGCATTTTTCAAAATATCTTTTCCTGAGCCTTAGCTCTACATGGGAAAATTTAAACATCTTGAACAATTGAGTTTTTTTCATGTAAAGATAATGTTTAACATGAGGTTCGTTGTTCATAGAACCCCTATAGTGTTTTAACACATCCTTTTTGTTAGAATAAGGCCTAGTGTTATTGTGCCAAAACGTGTGCAATAGTCCCTTCACTACTTCAACTAACTTCAAGTATTTCCAAGGAAACCTATTTCTAAATGCCCATAATATTTCGATTTGTCCCTCTACATCAAGGTTGTCTCTTCTTACTGAATACTTTTTAAGTTTCTTTGGATGTAAAGGCACAATTTGTGATGTGGATTTAAGTAAATGAAGTTGTCTTGTGGATCTACATACAATTGATTCAACCAATATGCTGTGAGCCACATTACAGTCCCGTGAATGAATTTTTTCACCAATCGATGTGAATGTAGCAACAAGAGATTTAACAATGTGATTACTTGATTCGATATTCTTGAATGTTCTTATGCCTAACTTTCTTCTAATAGTTTCCATATTTCTAGATTTAAGAAAAGCTAAAAACAATTGGCATTTACCGGCTTCGGATTTGTTATCAAAATGTTGTTTCATTATTTGAGAACAATGATGAAGTGATAGTGCATTTAGCCACCTTACCTTCCATGGAAGTCAATTTTCTCTCGTCCACTTGTATGCGTTTAGGACTTCTCTTTCGTTTTGATTTGATATTTCTTGTCATTCAAAATGGTGGAGTGACATTTACATCCACTACAGGATGACAACTTCGATCAAGAGATTGAACCACTTGGCATGATTGTTGTGAAGTCACATTTGCATTGGGAGTAACAGAATTATTGAACTCTTCACAATATTTTCCACTTAATAATGGACCGAGAATATCATCTCCCCTATAACCAGCTTCCTTTAATGTTGCATTATCTTCCTCAGCCTCTACATCAGGTATTTGTTGAGCGGGAATGGGAACTATTTGCTCATCCAACGAATGCCGACAATTTCTTGAATCTTCCCTCTTCTTTTATTTTTTATTTTCATCTTCTTTTGATGTAAGCACCTTCCTCACTGACTCTATTACATACATTCCCTATTGAATTCCACCCAAAATTGTACAAAACCTATGGATTTGTGTAACAAATGATTAAATTGCAGGTTGAACAGTTCTTTGTGCATGGGTTCAGAAGAATTATTTCTTTTTCTACAAGAAACCTGGCCCACGGCATGCAACCCAACATTTTTTATATAACACATATGGCATATGAGATATAACGCATGTTCGTTTTATTGCATATGCGTTATATCGCATATGCATTATATTGCATATGTGATATGGATACATTGCTTACTTAAAGGGAAGTTTGTATTACGTGATCGATAAATCACATATGTGATATATTGCATATGCAATTTAGTACATATCAAATATTTAAACTTGATAACCTTATTATGGAACCCATACCAATGGTTAATACCTCCATACCTATCCTTGGACCAACGTAGTGTCTTCAAAACTATCTCTTGTCTGGAAATATTCATAATGGTTCCTATATGACCATGGTCAACACCTCTTGAACAATCTTCAATGCATAAAATAGTCTAATGGAACATATATCCCATATTAAGGTGAAATATCCCATTTAAAGGGCATGTGTAGTGGTTTAAGACTTATTTATATTACACTATTGTCCCATTACCATGGTTAAGACCCTGAGACCCATCCTTAGTGCATAAAACCTGATAATGACACCCATATCCCACTAAAGGCCAAATATTCCATCTATAAGGCATGTGTGTTGATTTAGGGACTTATTGTCTTCTCTTCCATGACTATAGTCAATGTCCAGAGACCCATCCCTCCCATCCAAAAACCTATAATGGAATGCTAATCCCATTATAATACCATTTAGACTCCCAATATTCCATCGAGATGGTCTATGGGGTGGCTCATGGCCAACCATTACATTGGTTAAGAGGGGGGGGCATCAAAGGAGGAAGAGGAAGGTGTAGAGGCAATCATGGGAGAGAGGGATGGGTAGGGGACATAAATTTCTCAAGATTTCTCAAGGTGTTGAAATTCCTATGCTATAAAATTTTACTAGTCATTCAAAATATTGGAAATATGATAACCTATAATCACTCACTCACTCATTCCATCCACTCACTTCTTAGTTGTGCAAGATGACCAGTGATGACTGATAACTATGAGGCCCTAGCCACAAATATGTAACTCTGACTCTCGAGTCACTTGGGGAGCACTATACAACATTATACAACATTATCGCGTACAAAGAATCCATGAGGCAATATTATTTCGATGGTTTGAGCTATAAAGACATAAAAAAACTAAATATAACCGAAGACCAATTGTTTTCATTATTCCGCAACCCTAGCACCGGATTGGTTCCACCCACTAGTTGAGCACACATTTCCATAGACTGGTGCATGGAACCAAATGTGAAAGTCAATTGGATGGATTGTTGGTACATGGTCTTCGATGAACACCCTCATGGGAATAGAGACATCCCATTCTATTTCCCAAGGAAGTTGTATGCATAATTTATCTTGGGGAAACATGTTAACTATTTTGACATTTTAGAGTTCCAAGGTGTGGGTCATGGGATGCCCAAAGATAGCAAAGGGGATAGAACTGATCATAATCATGTGCCACACCCTCCATGCACACTAAAACGCCCTCAAGTACATCTTCATGTGGGTCATGTGATTGATGATACACAGGAGGCCTTATTTGACTTGGCAAATACATTACTTCAACATGGGACTGCTATCCAAGGCAATGTAGGCCAAGGGGTTGCCACTTCTGTGGTTGGCCCATCCCACACTTAGGATCCACATACTAGGTATCCATACCATACTAGAGGTACATATCACACTAGAGATGAAGAGGGTTCAGAGCGTCGTGTTATTCCACACCCTTGCACAATGTGTGGATGCATATGCTATGGGCCTACTTCAGAGTTTGAGGACGATGGATTACTTCTATATGTAAGTAAAACTCATTCTTTCATATTATATTTTGCTTTATATCACAATTTTAAATTGGTTCATAATTTATTTCTATTTAATTATCTAACAAATTATGTGAACAAATACATAGTTGTAGTCCCATCACACCCCAGATTCACATAGTCCGACGATTGATGTTCATAACATTGATGCAGCAGTCAATGTTGCATATGGTTTTGGCGCTTCACCATTAGTTGTAAGAAATTTACTTTTTAATTTGTCATTGTTATTTACATATTTATAGTAGAGATTGCAACATTCAATATGTCCTAATATGGATACAATTTGTTTTATGTAGGGTGGGCATGATGAGTTTGTGGAATCCCAGCCAAGTCCTTCGCATGTAGAGGAAGATTCCCAGACATAAGTACTATTTTAATTATGCTTTTATAATTCAGCATGTGTGCTTTTAATTATTAGAAATTTTCTAATTGTATGCTTATGTTTTGTTACATACCATGATATCTATGCCAGCGAAATGACCTTTTTGATTGGTGAGCCGCCTCTCCACCCCCACAAGGTACATGTATGTTTCGTTTTCTTTGAAAAAATCATTTTTTGACCATCTTGTATATGTCTCGTTTTCTTTGCATTATCTAACATTGACATATGTTACTTTATGTAGGCATATATTGAGCCAGTGGTACTTGAAGAGCACCAAATCCAAGTTTTTGGTGGCCCACTTCTCCCCCCCAACCCCAAGGTATATGTATGTTTCGCTTTATTTGAAAACATCATTTTCCGTCCATGTAGCATGTCTCGTTTTATTTATATTTTCTGACATTGACATATGTTACTTTATGCAGGAATATAGTGAGCCAGTGGTGATTGAAGAGCACCAAATGCAGGTTGTCGGTGACCCACCACTCCCCCCCAGGTACATGTATGTTTCGATTTCTTTGAAAACATCATTTTCCATCCATGTAGTATATATGTCTCATTTTCTTTTTATAATCTAACATTGACATATGTTACTTTATGCAGGCTACTAGTGAGGCAGTGGTGCTTGAATAGCACCAAATCGATGTTGTTGGTGACCCACCTCTGACCCCCCACTAGGTACGTTTATGTCTCTCTTTCTTTTAATTGTGCTTTTAATGATTCAACATGTACTTTTTTCATTATTTGAAATTGTCTAATTGTATCTTTATCCTTTTGTACGTAGGAACACAATTTTAATTATGTTGTCCACCGAGCGGCCTTCTTCGCTAATGCATATAGAAATCCTTTTAGCCCATTGTCAGTTGTTCCACCCACTAGTTACACACCTCTTCATGACCCCTGGGTATATTTATATATTTTTTATCTTGCTTATATTGCTTTTTGTACATGAAAAATATATTTTTCCTTGTTGCCCCCATTGATATGTTGACATTAACATATATGTCATTTTATGCAACTTGATAGTGAGCGAGCAGTTCTTGAAGATCACCCAATCAGGGTCGTCGCTCACCCACCTCTCCCCCCTAAGGTACATGTATGTCTCGCTTTCTTTGAAAAAGTCATTGTCCCTCCATGAAGTATAGTTTTACTTGTACGTGCAAGTATTTTTTTTGTGCACCCATTGATTTGTTGACATTGACACACACACACACACACACACACACACACACACACACACACACACACACACACACACACACACACACACATATATGCAGCTTAATAGTGAACAAGTGGTGCTTGAAGAGCACCCAATCGGGGTCGCTTCTAGTGAGGTACCATCACTTACACCACCACCCACCGTAAGTTACTCATGTACATTAAGTAAAAATGTTAAATTGGTTTGGAATTTGAACAAATGTACATAGAATTCTTTCAGGTTGGTAAACTAAGTTACAAATTTTTGTTTTTCTACAGTCTCTGCAAATGAGATCTGTCCCTCTTGTTCAGCGTTGGGGATCACCAATAAGCAGCTGAAAAAGAAAGATAGACTTCTCACAAGACATTGATAGTGGCAGTGAAAGGGGGGATAAATAGAATTAATGTATAGGGGGGATACATACATGTAACATTTTTTCTGTATACACACAGATGTACAATTTGATCAACTATTTTGTAATATGGCCATGTGGCATGCAAATTTTTAAAACATTATTTGTATGTATATAATATAAATAAAGGTTCAAATTTATATATGTGGTTGACCTGATTTTGGAACATGATATTTATTCTATGCCTTATATATGGTTGACTTGATTTTGGAACATGATATTTATATTAGCATATCCTAGTAACTCTTTGAAGATTTTAGATACTTTAAGGAAGAATTTACAACTCATCCAACTAAGATCAAGTAAAAATTAAGTAAGCCATGGGACATAATCACTAGACACCACATCATAAGTTGTTCAAGACATCCTACAAAGATAATCAAAACTTCATACAAGACCAGACAAATGAATTGTATCTATGAAAATCAGAAAGATATATAACTTCAGAAATCCATCCTTAATGGAATACCAAGATCATGGTTCGATTAACAACCAATGTAGGGCTATCATCAGATTTTTAACATCCTAACCATACCATACACTGCCTAAATTCCATACACTAAATCCATAACACTAACATCATAACATCATAGCCATACCACTAACATCATAACATCATACATGTGTTTTTGCTTCTAAATCATGCATGCATGTGAACTTCCACTTGTGATCCATGTTCAAACCTATTAATTTTTTTTCATGTATCTAAACCTAAAGAGTTCATGAAACCCTAGTTATATCATAACCATACCATAAACTACCTAAATTCCATACACGAACATCATATCCATACCACTAACATCATAACATCATACATGTGTTTCTACTTCTAAGTCATGCACGCATGTGAACTTCCACTTGTGATCCATGTTCAAACCTATTCATTTTGTTTCATGTATCTAAACCTAAAGAGTTCATGAAACCCTAGTTATATCATAACCATACCATAAACTCCCTAAATTCCATACACTAACATCATAATATCATACATGTGTTTGTACTTCTAAGTCACGCATGCATGTGAACTTCCACTTATGATCCATGTTCAACCCTATTCATTTTGTTTCATGTATCTAAACCTAAGGAGTTCATGAAACCCTAGTTATATCATAACCATACCATAAACTACCTAAATTCCATGCACTAACATCATAACATCATAGCCATACCACTAACATCATAACACCATACATATGTTTGTACTTCTAAGTCATGGATGCATGTGAACTTCCACTTGTTATTCATGTTCAACTGTATTCATTTTGTTTCATGTATATAAACCTAAAGTGTTCATGAAACCCTAGTTATATCATAACCATACCATAAAATACCTAAATTCCATACACTAACATCATAACACTAACATCGTAACATCATAGCCATAACACTAACATCATAAAATCTTACCATGCGATACCATACCATATCATACTAACATCATAACCATACCATGTACACCATCCTAGATTACCCTAGAGTCGTACCCTACCATCTTTACCTCAAACTACAAATTTTGAGTTTAAATCATTTATTTGTTGTTCCTTTTTAAACAAAATATGAAGTTTGTTAAAATGCTTATTGCTTATTATGAAGGTGCATTGATTGGACATAAAGGGTAGATCATAAGTCCATTGAATATCATACATTGGTGCTTGAAACTTGCTACAAAACACATACAAATCTGAACTCTATATTGATGATTTCAATTGACAATGGAATTAAATTGTTCACATAAGTATCTTAATTGTGCCCTATTCATTTTGTTTCATGTATGTGCATAGCCTAGGTATATGGTCATAAAACTCTAGTTCCATATCATAAAGTTTTCTCAATTATAGTTATAGCAAGCAATTTGCAGTTCATGAAACCCTAGTTGGTTTTCAATTTGTACATGTACTTGTGTTTCTAATTCCATCTCATAACTTGTAAAGAGGTCATAAAACCCTACTTCCATCTCATAACTTGTAAATAGGTCATAGAACCAATATAATGATATAAACCTAAAGAGTTCATATAAACTTTAGTGGGTTTTTCTTGTTATTCATGTACATGTGTTTATACCTCTAAATCATGCATGCATGTGAACTTCCACTTGTGATCCATGTTAACCCCTATTCATTTTGTTTCAAGTATGTGCATAGCCTAGGTATATGGCCTTTTGGTTTCTACTTAAATGACACTAACCAATGTAATTTGATATTCAAACCTAAAGCGGTCATAAAACCCAAGTTCCACCTCATAAATTTTTCCCAACCCTAGTTATAGCATGCAATTTTTAGTTCATGAAACCCTCATTGGTTTTCAATTTGTACATGTACTTGTCTTTCTAATTTCATCTCATAACTTGTAAAGAGGTCATAAAACCCTAGTTCCATCTCATAACTTGTAAATAGGTCATAAAAACTAAAGAGGTCATAAAAGGTCATAAAACCCTAGTTTGTAGTTCCATGTCTCAATTTGTGAACCCTAGTTTTATTATGTGGGTTATTGGCTTATACTTTAGTATGAGAATAATATAGCCTATGGCCACTACCAAAATAGGCATAGTAGAGGGTTTTGCATAGTTGACCCACCAGTGCTAGAGTTGCATTGAAGGAAACTGAGAAAAATCTTAGTTTACGAAATCAAAGCACAATGAAGTCATTGGGCCTTGAAAACATGAGGGAAAGGGCCACCTAGAGGTAATTGCATGCCAGGAGACCAATGGAGTCAATGGTTCTTTGATCCGACCTCTGGTTTTTGAGTTATGTCCAGTTGAAAGTCACATGAAAATGTCATTCAGGGACACTTGGTGACTTTCAGTCCAGGAGTGAAAAAAAAAAAAAACAGAGCACCAAAATTGCATGTCGTTGGATCCAACAAGTATGTATGGGAAAGGCCAATATGGGAACCCTGCAAAGACAGGCACGGTCGAGTGTTTTCATGCATTGACCCACCTATGCTAGAGTTGCATTGAGGGAAACTAAGCAAAACCCTTTATGAAATCAATGCACAATGTGTCATGTCCCCGCCCCTCTACCGGAGAGAGAACGCGACTATTGCTGCTATCTAATCTGGGTAACTAGCCCCATAAATGTAAACATAAAATTACATTGAAGAAAAATATGCAATTATGCATTGTCTAACATCTTTAATCAACATTATAGCAAAAGCAAGCATACATTCAACATAAGGAGCATGTTCATCATAATTCATATAAACAATACAGCTGCATGGGTAATTACATTAGAATACTTATCTTTGAATGAATCTTCTCGCAACCAGCTATGAAGCTACAACGTTCCACCCAACCATAGGCTAGTGTCCTCATCGATCTCTCAGCATCACTGCCACCCCCGAGCTAGGCATGATTCCCCAGGAAAAAGAAACCAAGGAGGCTCACACATAACTAAAGATATGTCAAAATTCAGTCAAGACAAATCTATGTTTGGGTTTGTCAGACTGCCAAGGGGATGGAAAGGCTTGTTTGCTAAGCTAGTGAGCTCAACCATAGAGCTATGGACACCTACACAATATCTGACTTGGCTTTCCCAACACATACACACCCAACACAAGGAATCATCCCCTTCTCTGTTGTACAGTCCTTCAGGGTATGCATTCCCTTTAAGTGCTATTCAGGATGTGCAGTAAGGAATAATCAGCCCTCAAGATCCCTCAGTGAGGTTCCTCATGCACTAGATTTATCAAGCAGTTTACCTCTTCCACTCTTAACTGGATTCATACCAATTCAAGGAACATAACAACTCAGACCAAGGAAACGGTGTACATACAACAAAATACCAATTTCTACTCTTAAGAAAAATGTTGGGGAACCCAAAAATGGATTTACAGATGGATAAAAACAAAGGAGAGAAATACGATCTCAACAATCGTTTAATGACACCATAGATCCAAAAGCGACCTCTGCAAAAACCCAAATTGTATTTATGATTTCTGAAGGTGACTATGGAAATGCCGGAGCCAAAACGACCGCTATAAACCCCAAAAATGTGTATCTAGCTTCTTGGCCACTCAATAAGGTAAAAACAGTTCCCAGCGATTGAAGAATCCATGAAAATGCAAGAAAAATGTAAATCTTCCTTTCCCACTTAGTGAACAATACCAAACCAAAATTTTGGGCATGCAAAAATGAGTAAAATGACTCCCAACGTGAAGGATGAACACACAGGAAGCTTTAGCTACATGAAGGAAGCCCACGTGAAGGAGAATGGTGAGGAAAATGGAAAACGTGGGTGTATGTCCCACATGGGCATGCATTTTAGGTTTTTACTTGCCCCAAAAGTCAAAAACATTTTTCCCGAAAATGGGTGTTTCCCCAAATTCGAATTTCCTTGTCCATACTCTTCCCACCCCCATGCAATAACTACTTCAACTAATTTCTGGAAGAATTAAATCATTGGGTGAATGA